>JARBWK010000005.1:8235860-8480860 GCA_030556195.1 Anolis apletophallus | reverse complement strand
TGTCACCAATACCCCTTAGGCTCCACTACCCCTCTCCCTGTGTCTCCACCCCCTGCCTGCCCAATTGGGTCACTGTATTCGGAGGCAGGGCCGAGACAAAGGGAGAGGTGACGCACTCCCTGCCTGTCCGATAGGGAGTGCTTTGCTTACAGGCTTCTGTGCACAGGAGCTACTGGGCTACTGCTCCTGCACGGAGGTCTTTTCGCACATGCGCAGTTGCTCCTGCGCTCAACTTCAGATCCGAGCAACTGCGCGTGGGTTCTGCGGCCACACCATAACCCCCACAACCACAAAAAAAACCTCCAGGCCGCATGCCCAGAAGCGGCGTTGGAGCGCACAAGGCTCTGGGGCCCTGAAAAGCAGGCAGCTGCGGCGCTGCCTGAGGAACATCCCAGATGGCGTCCCTTCCCAGATGGCGCCCCATGCGGCCGCGTCCTTGGCCTACCTGTAGGACTACCCCTGTGTGTGTGTGTGTGTGTGTGTGTGTGTGTATATGAAACCTTTTGAAGTGGAATCCAAGGAAACTGTCGCAGAAAGATCTCCTTTCCATTCTTTTTGCTGTGGTGCAGCTGGCTGGGTGTCACCTGCATTAAAGATCACTACTGACTGGAAGGTCATGAGTTTGAAGCCAGCCAATCGTGTAGCTTGTTGTCAACCTTTGCAACCCGCAAGACAGTTGCATCTGTCAAGTAGGAAATTTAGGTACCACGTTGTGGGGAGGCTAATTTAACAAATTTACGAGACCATAAAAAATCTCCAGCAAAAGCATGTGGGGAATGCGGAAAGTACTTCATCAGTGTCACAGTTGGGCGGTGAAGGGACAGCTCCCCTGGTGGCCAGAAGTTGGAATGTTAAATGACCTCTGACTGTCTGTTTATATCTGTTGTGTGTCTATGGCATTGAATGTTTGCCTTGTATATGTACATTGTAATCCGCCCTCAGTCCCCTGCGGAGTGAGAAGGGCGGAATATAAATACTGTAAATAAATAAATAAATAAATAAATGATGATGATTATACAAAGCAAAATCTGAAGATTGAGGGGAACCTACTCTTATTTCGTCCTAAAGACAGAGCCAAACAAATAGTATTTGAAGAAGAAAAAACAAATAACATATAGACAAGTCTATTGAACCCAGACAATACAGAGGACCTCCTAGTCAGTGGGAAGGCAGATAGGGGTATAGGGTGGCAACGTGTGCTGGATGGAAGGGGTCCCATTCCCCCTGAAGACACAAATCCGCAGTCTGGGTGTCCTCCTGGACTCATCGCTAAGACCGCACCTTGAGAAGCCAGACTTGGCTATGATGGTCCATGCCTTGATTACATCCTGTTTAGATTACTGTAATGGACTCTACATGGGGCTGCCCTTGAAGACTGTCCAGAAACTGCAATTAGTTCAGAGATCTGCAGCCAGGTAAAATAGTTCTGTAGATGAGGGAATGGAGAGGGTTTTTGAGTAAGATGCTGTTGCTGAGAGGGAGTGTGAAAGTGGAACTGTTTTGGAACCCAACAGGCAGGGAGAGGAGGATAACATAAACTCATCATCCAAGGGAGTATCTGCCTTAGAGATACCAGGCTGCTTCTGAGGGGGCAGAGATTCAAGTGCAGGGAAGCAGAAAGAATGGATGAGAAGGAGAGGCAGAAGCAGGCCTCTCAAGGTCATAGGTTCATGTTTTGCAGTCCTTAAATTAGTGAGAGAACTGTTGGGATTTTAGATCAGACATCGCTTTTGAATTCTTGTCTCGTTCCTGTCTCAGGCCTTCATTCAAAACCCAAGATTCATGCTCATGTTTTGCTCCTTGTTCTTTGGATATACGTTTGGCTTCATTCTCATGTTTTGTTCCTTGTTTCTTGGAATTATTTCGGAATTCATGTTCATGTTTTGATCTTTGTTTCCTGTATTTACCTATTGCCTTTGAGACTTTCTTCCTTCGTTAACTCTTAGATTTTCGTCCTTCCTTTTGCTTATGGTGCCTTTTCCCTTTTTATATGTGCTTTTATCAATAAACAGTTTATTACCATGTTTGGTTTCTTGGTGAGTGTTGTGAGCAAGGTGAACTCTTGCTAAGTTGCAACAGTTTATTAATAGGTGCTGGACCCAGGGAGCATACTACCACTGGCTACCATACCGATTCCTTTTTGGGCCTGATTCAAGGTGCTGGTTTGACCTTTAAAGCTGTTGGGAATCAGCCTGTGTTTATGTTTCAGGATCATGATGCTTCTGATGTCGGCAATGATGTGGGTATTGATGTGGGAAATGATGAGGGAAATGATGGTGCCGAGACTAAGGTACAAGATGGAGATGGTTTGGTCAATAATTTTCATACAGACCATAACAGAGAGGCCCCATTGTAAAGGGCAGTTTCTCGTGAGAATATTCCTCCTGGGCAGAGGGATGATGGTTTACTCCCTCTCTCTGTGAGCTCTCAAGATTCGGGTTTGGACAACAATCTGACACCTGGGAATTTTTATGAGCAGCCAGATAAGGAGTTGATAAATAGGCGGCTGGAGTTTAGGCAGACTCGACAGTAAACTCAAGGTTTACGTCGCTCTGAAAGACTTTGTCAGATAAGAGCCAAGAGTGGGGGGGAAACGAAACCAGTTTCTGGATTTTGGGATATAAGGTTTGCTTCAAGGGGAAACCAAGTCTATGTGCCATGGAAATCCTGTTCAAGGGGTCTTGTTCCTGTGGATATTTTTAGCCTTTTGGTGTGGTCGTGCGTCTTCTGGATTGTCTTTGTATTTTGTTGAGTCCTGTCTCGATTAATACTGCTTTGGAATTGCTTTTATATCTTTTGTGGACATTGCTTTGTGTTACTGCATTTTACTGACTTTCTATTTTTGGAACTTTCTTACTTGATCACAAGCATCTATATCTACTTGCTAACTTTATTAAGCTTCAGTTAAAAAGGATTGGATTTTTCACTCAACGTGTGATGTGTTTTAAGTCAGAGGGCTTTTCCTGTTCTGGAGTGCAACAAAAGCCCTAAACAGTTCAGGTCTTACTTACCTATCTGACCACATCTACTCTTACCAACCTACCCAAATGTTAAGACCTTCTAGCAAGGCCCTCCTCTCATTGCTGCCACCATCACAAATGCTGTTGGCAGCGACAAGAGAAAGGGCCTTCTCGGTGGCCGCTTCAACTCTTTGGAACTCCCTCCCCAAGGAGGTTAAAACAGCCCCTTCCCTGACAAAAGCAGCTAAAGACCTTCCTGTTCATGGAACCTTTTGATGAAGACACTTAGCTGTAATTATGATTTTACATATGCATATTGTTTTGTATGGTTTTTTTTATAATGTTGTAAGTCCCATTTAGGGAGAAAAGTGGGATATAAAGATTTATTATTATTATTACTACACGATTGGACTTAATGTCAGGGGACAACCTTTACCTGTTGTTGTTGTTGTTGTTGTTATTTTCTGAAACACAAGATGAGTCCACAACAGACAAGATCATTCTGCTGGTTGTTGTATTGGATCACACATAAGATATTATTATTATTATTATTACTATTGTGTTGCTGCAGTTTGCACCAACTTTGCTGCTTGCTTCTCATGTCCATTTTGAACTGGCCTTTGAAGAAGTCCTTGGTGATCCACACAGTTGGGAGAAAGGCTGCTATATACTACAGTTGTCCCTCCACATTTGCAGTTTTGACTTCTGCAGAGTTGAATATTCATGGGTTTGAGGAAAACCCCTCTAGGAATACATCTTTAGGTCTTCCAGTGTTATGTTATGGTCAGTTTCCAGCAGTTATGCTGGAAGACCTATACATTCCTAGAGTTATATTGCAAAATTGTGATTTTAGTGGATGAAAACAATGTATAGGGAAACCTCCGCCCTTCACAACAGAATGCTAACTGTTTGGGTGTGGGTGGAAGAACCAATGGAAAAGAAAAATGGAATGGAGTTTTGGTTGCAGCACAAAACTTCCCATTGCAACATTTTCTTGCAGCTTGCATTGCAAAGTCCCTCCTCTAGACTTTGGTGCAGAGCTCCCCCTAGTGGAGATGTGATGAGAATAATTCTGGCCTGCCCTACTGTGTTATTGTGGACATTAGATAAGTCTATATACTGTAATACAGTGTTTCCCAACCTTTTTTGAGCTGCGGCACACTTTTTACATTTGCAAAATCCTGGGGCACACCACCAACCAAAATGACACAAAGTGACACTCTAACACAGTAATACATATAGTTAATATGTTTTTAAAATGTATGTATACACTCAGTGTGAAACCTGGGCCTGTTTCGATGAACTCAACATAGACATCCTGGCAGGAATGGCAGAAAGACACAAAGTTCCCACACAGAACTCCCATAACCAAGAGAAAATGCTATAAGAGTTTGGTGGGCATTGACCTTGGGTTTTGGAGTTGTAGTTCACCTATATCCAGAGAGCACTGTGGACTCAAACAATGTTGGATCAGGACCAAACTTGGCATGAATACTCAATATGCCCAAATATGAACGCAGATGGAGTTCAGGGGAAATAGAGTTGTAGTTGCTGGGATTTATAGTTCCCTTACAATCAAAGAGCATTCTGAACCCCACCAATGATAGAACTGGGCTAAACTTCCCACACAGAACCCCCAGGAGGCCAGAGGTGTCTACTTGGGGAAAGGGAGGCGGGCCTTCCCAATGCATGGAGAGGAGAGACCAAGTAGACAACGGGTGGGGTGGGGGGGTGTTTGTAATTTTGTGCCTTTGTCGAGGTAGGTTTCTTAGGGTTTTTATACTTCAACACACTAGACTCTCTCCCCCCACCCTTCCTGGAGGTTCCAATTTCCCACGGCACACCTGATGATCACTCACGGCACACTAGTGTGCCCCAGCCCACTGGTTGAGAAACACTGCTGTAATACATGTGAAATGCTTTAAATACCAACAGTTCTAGGCTAATGTTAACAAATATTATTAAATTTGTCTTCAGACATCCATATGGTAAGATCTATATATGGATATTCCTTTTTTTTTTAAAGATACACATATTTGAGTGGGATTTCGTGGTTCATTTTACGGAATATGTTTCATATCAGTGTTTGTGTGCATTTTAACATATGGTTGATAAGACTTGGAGTTCATACACAAATATGTATTTTTTCTGAGTCACTAGCACTTTTGGGCAGTGTTTTAAAGTGGTATAAAACTGCATTAACTCTACAGTGTATTTAATAAAAGTTCATAAAAGTTCGAGAAATTCCATAAGTGTTAAAGGGGGGAATGAATTGGCGAGTCCATGTGATTCACAGTAGTGATTGCTGCAAATGTGGTGAGTTGGGGGTCCATCCTTACAGGAGAAGGGAACTACAAATCCCATCTCGTTGTGGGGTCAGAGTGGCCTGCTTGCTTCCCAGGGATCCCAAGGGGTGACCACAGCAAGCTCCCCAGGTCACAGGCTTTTGGACATTCACAGGATGGCAGCAGGATCGGTTGTTGCAGTGAGGAGCCATGGATGACAATCAGCTGGTCTCCATTTGAAGTTTATTTCTTTATGATTAAAAAAGGTTATTCCCAGGGCGTAGGGGCCCACAGAGCAAAAGCGAGATAGCAGTTAGTCTTATAATTAATCTAGGAAAAATATGGCACCAAAATGGAGGCGATCTGTTGACCTGCGGATATGGGGGCCCAATGGGTTTCTGTATCCGCAGTTCAGAGAAATGCAATTTTGGCCTCCCTGGGACGCTGTAAGAGCATCCCGGGTGAGCCGGCAGTGATCTGTGGCTTGGGACAGGAAAGGTTCATGCTTGGAGAGAGTTGGAGACAGTAAAAGAAACAATGTATCACTATGGAGAGGGCAAAGTTACAAACAAATGATACTTTATTGGGGGGTTACTTACAATGTTAGGGTCAGAGGAAGGAAGCAAGGTAAAGAAAGATTTTTTTGTTGAAACTGCTGCTGATGCTGGCCCAATGGGGCCTCCAGGAACTGCAGAACTCCCTGCTGCTGGTCTGATCAACTTGAATGCAGGGGCCCTTGGTTGTTCGTCCTCATAGATGCAGTCAATGTCTTCAAAGTCAGCGCAGCTGCTGCTTCCTTTCTTCCATCCATCCATCTGCAATGCAGTCTTCTTAATTTCCTGCTATCAAGCATGATTGCAAATCATCACCTCTTCCTGTGATACGGCCAAAGTATGGCAACTTCAGTTTAATCGTCTTGGCTTACATTACCTTCTCAATGTCTATGGCATTGAATATAAATACTGTAAACAAACAAACAAACAAACAAATAGCCTTGCAGTTGCACAGTCAAGGGTACTATCTGCATAGAGGCAATAAGCTTGAATTAGCATTGAGCAGCCATGAAGTTGACATCTCCCAAATGGAGGGTGCCTCCAGGCAACAGAGGACAGCCTGCCTCTATGCAGATAGTACCCTCACTGATTGACTGTGCAACTGCAAGTCTTTGTTTGTTTGTTTGTTTGTTTACAGTATTTATATTCCGCCCTTCTCACCCCACAGGGGGCTCAGGCCGGATTACAATGTACATATACATGGCAAGCATTCAATGCCATAGACACACAACATACATAGACAGACACCCAGAGGCTATTTAACATTCCAGCTTCTGGCCACCAGGGGAGCTGTTGCTTCCTCATTCTTTGCATACTTCCTGGAGATTTGTATGGCCTCGTAAATCAGTTAAATTAGCTACTCAATGCTATTCAAGCTTGTTAATTGCAACATTCACATTTGCCAAAGGCTTTAATGGCCAGAACCACTGGGTTTCTGTGAGTTTTCCAGATTGTATGGCCATGTTCCAGAAACATTTTCTCCCAATGTATCACCCACATCTATGGCAGGTTGACAGGCCTGTTGGAAACTAGGCAAGTGAAGTTTATATATCTACTAGCTTGGGGACCCGGTGGTGCCCGGGTCATTTGAGAAGTGCAGCAGGATGTAGAGTGGGTCATGGGGGCTCTGTGTGCCAAGTTTGGTCTTGATCCATCATTATTGGGAGTTGCAGTGGTATCATGAAATTACTGAAGGTACTGCAAGTCCCATCATCTCTGGTCCACCCTCCCCCAAAGTGTAGTAGGATGTAGATTGGGTCATGGGGGCTCTGTGTGCTAAGTTTGGTCTGTATTGGTGAATGGATGAGAGTGGCATTGTTTTTAGGAAGTGAGTGAAGGTACTTCAAGTCCCATCATCCGTGGTCCGTCTCACACAAAACAGCACCAGGATGTAGAGTGGGTCATGAGGACTCTGTGTGGCAGGTTTGGTGTTGATCAGTCATTGGATTAGGTTTGTAGCAGGCTTGGAAAGTGAGGGAAGGTACTGCAAGTCCCATCATCCATGTTTTGCCCCCCTCCAAACTTCAGTAGGATGTACAGTGGGTCACTAGGGCTCTGTGTGCCTAGTATGGTCTTTCTCGGTGTTTGTTGGGGGCCGCAGTTGTCTGCGGGAACAGAGGGGTGTGAAAGTACTACAAATCCCATCATCCATTGTCAGTCCTCCCATGAACCTCACCAGGACATGAGGGCAGTCATGGGGGTTATGTGTGCCAAGTGTGGTCTCGATCAGTAATTGGATGAGGGTCGCAGCGGACTTGGGAAGTGAGTAGAGGTACTTCAAGTCCAATCATCCATGGTCCACCCTCCTCCGATCTGCACCAGGCTGTAGAGTGGGTCATGAGGACTCTGTGTGGCAGGTTTGGTGTTGATTAGTCATTGGATTAGGTTTGTAGCAGTCTTGGAAAGTGAGGGAAGGTGCTGCAAGTCCCATCATCCACGGTCTGCCCCCCTCCAAAGTTCAGTACGATGTAGAGTGGGTCACTGGGGCTCTGTGTGCCATGTGTGGTCTTCATCGGTGTTTGTTGTGGGCCGCAGTGGTCTGTGGGAACAGAGGGGTGTGAAAGTACTACAAATCCCATCATCCATTGTCAGTCCTCCCCCAAACCTCACCAGGACGTGAAGGCAGTCATAGGGGTTATGTATGCCAAGTTTGGTCTCGATCAGTGATTGGATGAGGGTTGCAGCGGACTTGGGAAGTGAGTAGAGGTACTTCAAGTCCCATCATCCATGGTCCACCCTCCTCCAAACTGCACCAGGACGTAGAGTGGGTCATGGGTGCTGTGTGTGCTAAGTGTGGTCTGTATTGGTCCTTTTTGGTGGCCTCAGTGTTTGAAAGTACTACAAATCCCATAATCTGTGGGTCATGTCCCCCGAACCGCACCAGGACGTAAAGGGGGTTAGGGGGTTATGTGTACCAAGTTTGGTGCAGGTCCATCACCCCCGCTGGTCGCTGTGGCCTGTGAAAGTGGCTGCCACATATCCGCCCTCCCGCCCTCTGCACACATACATACATACATACAAACATTCCGCTTTATAAAGGTATACAGATACAGATATACAGATACAGAAGATGGTATACTCACAGCAACCCACTCGCACTTGCTTTAAACACACAAAGGTTTTTTCTCCCACCCTGGACATCATTCCACAGGTACTGTATATAAATATACACTCACACCCTCTGAGGATGCTATTAGCCACAGATGCAGGGGAAACGTCAGGAGTGAATGCAGCTGGAACATGGCCATGCAGCCCAGAAAACTTACAGCAACCCAGAATGGGATTGGACTGGATGACCTCTAGGAGTCTCTTCCAATCCCATGATTCTATGAAGGAAGCATAGCTCAAGGACCCTCGGGGATGCCTTCCAATTCTGTGTTTCAGTGATCACTAGAATATTTTGTTAGGTTGGGTCAAGAGATCTGTCACTCCTTCCTATCTGTTACTAAGGAGGCTGTTCAGACTTGAACCGGTGCTTGGCTGCTATGTCGGACTGGACGAGGCCTAGCAAATTGAAACTGAATCCTGACGAGACAGAGGTCCTCCTGGTCAGTCAAAAGGCCGAACAGGGAATTCTTCGGCGTCGAGTATTTATGTCACAGCGGATAGGCAACAGAAATATAGAAGTTTAATTCCCCATCGGCCCAAAAACTCCAGTCTCTGTTCGAGTGAATAATGAAACTCTCATTCAATTCACAAGGTAAATATATATCTTTGTATTGAATTGTATTTAACAATAACTGGCAAAACATCGAAAAACAACAGCCATCACAGCTACCTTTCTAAACATCCTTTCCTCACAGATATCAAATCCCAACAGTCAAATCCCAACTGTCACTTTGTAACTGACATTCCTCAAGGTTCCATTTAGCAGTCTTGAGACAGCGCCATCTGGTGTCAAACATGTCACACTGCAGGTCATCTCAAACTGCGAAAATATATCTTGTGCTGACTCATGAATTGCTATTCAAAATGCAATAATCTGACAGGAATAGGGTTACAGCTTGTGTTGGACGGGGTCACACTCCCCCTGAAGATGCAGGTTCGCAGCCTCGGAGTGATCCTGGATTCATAGCTGAGCCCGGAACCCCAGGTTTCGGCGGTGGTCGGGAGAGCTTTTGCACAATCAAAGCTTGTGCACCAGCTGCGCCCGTACCTTGGGAAGTCTGATTTGGCTATGGTGGTCCACACTCTGGTTACATCATGAATAGACTACTGCAACGCGCTCTACATGGGGCTGCCTTTGAAGACGGTTCGGAAACTACAACTAGTCCAAGGGGCGGCAGCCAGGTTACTAACAGGAGCTACATACAGGGAACATACCACCCCCTTGTTGTGCCAGCTCCACTGGCTGCCTGTCCACTTACGAGCTCAATTCAAAGTGCTGGTTTTGACCTATAAAGCTCTTGGCCCAGCTTACTTGTCTGAACGCATCTGCCTCTATGTCCCACCTCGCAACTTAAGATCATCCAGGGAGGCCCTGCTCTCGCTCCCGCCAACATCGCAAACGCAGCTGGCGGGGACGAGAGACAGGGCCTTCTCGGCTATAGCCCTCCCGTCTATGGAATACACTTCCAAGTGAAATACGATCGACCTCATCCCTCCTGGCATTCAGGAAGAAAGTAAAATCGTGGTTGTGGGACCAGGCTTTCGGTCAAGAAACATAGCAGCGTGGTGACTTGAATTGGATCGACGAGACGATAGATATGAGGATATGGTCTTAACGTTTTATCAGTGGGTTTGGGGACGGAGTACTGTTTTAATTAATGACTTTTGATAATTTTTAGCCGCTCTGAGTCGTCCCCCCCCCCGGGGGCGGGGGGGGGGGTGTGTGTGAGAAGGGTGGGGTTAAAATTCTGTAAATAAATACATAAATAATAATAAATAGGGCCTTTCACATTGCCCTATATCCCAGGATCTGATCCCAGATTATCTGCTTTAATCTGGAATATATGAGCCCCCACTGCCAGATAACCTGGGATCAGATCCTGAGATAAATGGACATTGTGGAAGGGCCCATGGAGTCCTAGAACTGGGCAACGGATACTTCCATCTTGTCCATCTCCTTCTTGAATTTGTGGTGCCTAGAAATGGACACAATATCATTCCAGGTGAGGACTGACCAAAAGCAGAATGGAGCGAGGCTATGAATTCCCTTGATCTGGACGTTAGACTCCTATCGACGCAGCCTAGAGTCACACTGTTGGCTCATGTCCAGTTTACAGCCTAGGTGTCCCCCACCCTATATCTGTGCATTTCATTTTTTTTCCTGCTAAAATGTAGCATTTCTCAGTGTTGACGTTCATTTTATTAGTTCTGGCCCTGTCTCCAATCAATGGCGGTCATTTTGGATCCTGTCCTCCGAAGTATTAGCTCTCCCTCCCAATTTGGTGCCATGATAAGGATGTGCTTGAAGCCCAGTGGGAACGAGAGGTCACATCTCTCTCTTGGGCTGAACCCATGAGGCTTGGAAGGGCACCGGGGGCTCTGTGACGGTGGCCCCCCACTTTCCAGGAAGGCTCTCCTGCCATGCCTTCTCCTCGTGGCCCCCTTCGGCTCGGGTCATCCTGGCCAAACTGGAGGACAGGACGCAGGTAACCAAGAGGGCCCCGGCCATGGCACACAGGACTGTGCCCACCGCCCGGCAGGTGCCCAAGGCGTGATTGTACTCCACTGCCTGCTGGTCCAGCACCACGAACTCAGCTTCCCCAATGCCTTCCAGTTTGGGAGGGAGGAGGTAGCTGGTGGCTAGTGCTGCACTCCCAAGGAGCAAGAGCAGGCTGCCCGCAGAGAGAGACACCTGGAGAAGAAAAGAGAAGAGAAGGAGAAGGCAAAGAGGGAGAAGGAGAGAGGGGGAAGGAAAGAAGGGAGAAAAAGGAGAAGAGGGAGAAGGAAAAGGAAAAGAGGGAAAAGGAGAAAAGGGAGAAGAAGGGAGAAAAAGAGGGAGAAGAGGGAGAAGGATAAAAGGGATGAGAAGAGGGAAAAAGGGCAAGGAAAATGGAGAAGGAGAAGAAAAAGAAGGAGAAGGCAAAGGTGAAGGAGAAGTGTGACAAGGAAAAGGAGAAAGAAGGAAAAGGGAGAAGGAGAAGAGGGAGAAGGAAAAGGAAAAGAAGGAAAAAGAGAATAGGAAGGAGAAAAAAGAGGGAGAAGGAGAAGAGGATGAAGAAAAAGGAGAAGGGAAATCAGAGAAGAAATAAAAGAAGGAGAAGAGTGACAAGGAAAAAGGAGAAAAAGAAGGAAAAGAAAAAGAGGGAGAAGGAGAAGAGAGAGAAGGAAAAGAAGCGGGGAAAAAGAAAAGAGGGAAGAGAAGGAGAAGGTGAAGGAAAAGAGGGAGAAGGAGAGAAGGAAGAAAAAGAAGAAGAGGGAGGAGGAGAGGGAGAAGGAAAAGAGGGAGAAGGAGAAGAGAATAGAGGAAAAGGAGAAGGAGAAGAAAAGAAAGAAGGCAAAGGTGAAGGAGAAGATTGACAAGGGAAAAGGAGAAAGAAAAGGAAAAGGGGGAAGAGGGAGAAGGAAAGGAAAAGGGAGAAGGAGAAGAGGGAGAAGGAAAAGTAAAAAGAATAAAAAGGGAAGAGAAGGAAAAGAGGAAGAAGGAGAAGGAAAAGAGGGAGGAGAGAAAAGAGAAAAAGAAGGACAAGAGGGAAAAGGAGAAAAGGGAAGAGAAGAGGGAGAAGGAGAAGAGAGTGAAGGAAAGGAGAAGGAAAATGGAGAAGGAGAAGAAAGTACAGGAGAAGGCAAAGGCAAAGGAGACGAATGACAAGGAAAAGGAGAAAGAAGGGAGGAGGAGAAGCGGGAGAAGGAAAGGGAGAAGGAAAAAGAAAGTGAGGAGAAGGAAAGGATAGAGGAAGAAGGAAAAGAGGGAGAAGGAGAAGAGGGAGAATTAAAAGGAAAAGAAGTAAAAAGAAAAGAGGGAGGAGAAGGAAAAGAGGGAGAATTAGAAGAGGGCGAAGGAAAAGGAGAAGAAAAACGGAAAAGAAATAAGGGAAAGAGAAGGCAAAGGAGAAGGAGAAGAGTGACAAGGAAAAAGAGAAGGAGAAAAAGAAAGTAAAGAAAGAGGGGAGAAGGATAAGAGGGAGAAGGAAAAGAAGAAGGAAAAAGAAAAGGAAAGAGAAGGAGAAGGAAAACGGAGAAGAAGAAATAAGAGAAGGCAAAGGAGAAGGCAAAGGAGAAGAGTGACAAGGAAAAGGAGAAGAGGGAGAAGAGGGAGAAGGCGAAGAGGAAGAAGGAAAAGGAAAAGAGGGAGAAGGAGAAAAAGGACAACCTTGAGGTTCATGCCATCATCAGCATCATTGGATTGCAGAAGAGCCCAAGGGCAGCCCTTTCAGGTGAGCCAAAAGGTGTCTCTTGGCCAGCATTGTACGGTCGACTGCCAGAAGATCGTGGTCACCTGGAGGAGACAGTGACCTGCTGCCTAGTTGTCCCTTCGCGCCATCTCTGTCTCTCTGATCTGCTTAGAGGTGAATACATGCTGGCTTTGTTTCTTGAGAAAATATGTCCTCTGTCCCTTTGCCAAACGCTTCCGTCTTGTAGGGAGGATACTTGTAATGATGTGATTAATGACCTTGAAGGGTGGGTTGGGTCGCGCTTAAACATGCCAGGTGCGAGATAGATCAGGTAGGCTGTTAGGAATTGTGGGAGCTGAAGTCCAAAATACCTGGAGGGCCCATGTTTGCCCATGCCTGTGGTAAAGCGATCCGTCCCTCAAAGCTTTTGGAGTTGTTGATTTATTTCTGTATATTGAGGAAATGAGATGAGTGAACTGGGGGTGGGGGTGGGGTATTGGAATGGCACTCCAAAAAAAAAGTAACTTCTCCAAGCTATGTTACTGCCTGTGGATTCTTGACATCCTGTGTGGCAGGAGTTGGACTAGATCAGGGCTGTCCAACTTCTACCGGCCCAGGGCCCTGAATTCCGCTCACTGATGACCTGGGGGGCTGTGGGCCCCGGCTCCATCCTCTCCCCTGGCACCCTCTCCCCTCTCCCCTTATTTTAATTTAATATTAAATATATTTATATTCCATCCTCCCCTCTCCCCTTATTTTTATTTAATATTAAATATATTTAATTCCATCCTCCCCTCCCCCTTATTTTTATTTAATATTAAATATATTTAATTCCATCCTCCCCTCTCCCCTTATTTTTATTTAATATTAAATATATTTAATTCCATCCTCCCCTCTCCCCTTATTTTAATTTAATATTAAATATATTTAATTCCATCCTCCCCTCTCCCCTTATTTTTATTTAATATTAAATATATTTAATTCCATCCTCCCCTCTCCTTATTTTTATTTAATATTAAATATATTTAATTCCATCCTCCCCTCTCCCCTTATTTTAATTTAATATTAAATATATTTAATTCCATCCTCCCCTCTCCTTATTTTTATTTAATATTAAATATATTTAATTCCATCCTCCCCTCTCCCCTTATTTTAATTTAATATTAAATATATTTAATTCCATCCTCCCCTCCCCTTATTTTAATTTAATATTAAATATATTTAATTCCATCCTCCCCTCTCCCCTTATTTTTATTTAATATTAAATATATTTAATTCCATCCTCCCCTCTCCTTATTTTTATTTAATATTAAATATATTTAATTCCATCCTCCCCTCTCCCCTTATTTTAATTTAATATTAAATATATTTAATTCCATCCTCCCCTCTCCCCTTATTTTTATTTAATATTAAATATATTTAATTCCATCCTCCCCTCCCCCTTATTTTTATTTAATATTAAATATATTTAATTCCATCCTCCCACTCCCCGTATTTTTATTTAAAAATAAATATATTTAATTCCATCCTCCCCTCTCCCTTATTTTTATTTAATATTAAATATATTTAATTCCATCCTCCCTCTCCCCTTATTTTTATTTAATATTAAATATATTTAATTCCATCCTCCCCTCTCCCTTATTTTTATTTAATATTAAATATATTTAATTCCATCCTCCCCCCCTCCCCTTTTTTTTATTTAATATTAATTATATTTATTTCCATCCTCCCCTCTCCCCTTATTTTTATTTAATATTAAATATATTTATTTCATCCCTCCCCTCCCCCCTTATTTTAATGTATCCCATCTCCCCTTATTTCATCTTTAAATATATTTAATTTTATATTTAATACATGAGGGGAGATGTGGGGAGGGAATGAGGAGGCCCCTGATGAGCCCCCTGCTTCGGCCTACCTTTTCCAAACGCGTAGGATCCAGGAGTACCCGGACAACGAGAGAGGCGACGACTGACTGAGTCGAAGAAGGTCCTAATCACGTCTGTGGGCCTCAGCGATCCAGTAGTAGAGTAGCCGAAGAGTATCGCGAGAATACGCAATCCACATGGGATTTCGCTGTCAACGCCGGCGTGATCTCGCGTTGACAGCGAAATCCCATGTGGATTGCGTATTCTCGTGATACTTGCTCTGAACCCAGAAGTAGGTTTTTTTTAAAAAAAATATTATTTATTTTATTTTTCAATTTTTATTTTTTATTAAAAAGCTTAGGGGGCCATAGGGAAGGGGCTGGGGGGGGGCGTATACGGCCCCCGGGCCGCCAGTTGGACAGCCCTGGACTAGATGACCTCTGTGGTCCCTTTCTACCTATGACTCCATGATTCAAACTCATTGTTGAGAGCCAATGTGGCACAATGGTTTGAGTGTTGGAGGACCTAGGTTCAAATCCTCACTCGGTTATGGAAACCCATTGGGTGACCTTGGATGTGTTGCACTCTCTCAGCCTCAGAAGTAGGCAAAGGCCTATCCCATCTGATCAAACCTTGCTGATAAAGTCCCATGATAGGACTTCCTTGGCCTTACAGATGGCAAAAGCGTAGGTCTGGCATTGACTTGGAAGTGCACAATGGCACCAAGAAGTTATGGTCAGAGAAGTTACTATTTTTAGGCTTTGGCCCAACTCTAGGTAGGATTTTCAACTCTAGCAGAGGGAAGTTGCAATGGGTTGTTGTAGGGTTTTTGGGCTATATGGCCATGTTCTGGAAGCATTCTCTCCTGATGTTTCGCCCACATCTATGGCAGGCATCCTCAGAGGTTGCAATACATGGGATACTACTAAAGTCATACCTGTTGAAAAGGTAGCCAAAGTAGGGCCAACTGCAATCTCAGAGCTCAATGGATGTTGAGGCTCAATGGGTGGAAGCAGAGAGAGGGTCACGAGCTGGATGGCCATCTGTCAGGAGTGCTTTGACTGGGTATTTTCAGATGGTTGACTGGATGGCCCTTGGGGTCTCTTCCAATGACCTCTACAACCCAATGACAGGCATCCTTTTTAGGTGGCATCCATGACGCTCCAAGGCTTGTCTGCAGGTGGCGCCAGACGCATCCTGACTTAAGGATGCATTGCATGCGCTCAAGGGCAGCAGATGCAGCTCAGACCTTGGCAGCCAATTTTGGTGCATTTCTCCCCCTGCATTCACTGCTGCTCCTCCATAGTTCCATGCTGTCGTTATGACTCTTCAAGCCAAACTGGATGCATTCAGAGAAGATGCATTCAGAGAAGGTTTGGCATCGCCTTTCTCTGAGAGGCTGAGAGAATGCGACTTAGTCTAAATTTCCCAGTGAATTTCAATGGCTGAGCTGGGAGTTGAATGCTGGAGATCAACGCTGGATCTACACTGCCATATAAAATCCAGGTTATCTGCTTTGAACCGGATTATCTGGCAGTGGAGACTCAAATAATCCAGTTCAGAGCAGACCATGTGAACGATCTGCTTTTGTAATCCGGATCATATGGGAGAATAGAAACGGCCCCAGTGTGTATCTACACTGCAGAATTAATGCAGTTTGCCACCACTTTAACTGCCATGGCTTATCGCTATGGAGTCTTGGGAGTTGTAGTTTTACAAGGTCTTGATTTTTCTTGGTCAAAATAGTGCCTCACCAAACTACAACTCCCAGTGTAGATGCACCCTGCTAGTCTGATTTTTTTTCTGTTGCTGTAGAGCAGGCATGAGCCAGCTTGGGCCCTCCAGGTGTTTCGGACTTCAACTCCCACAATTCCTAACAGCCTACCGGCTGTTAGGAATTGTGGGAGTTGAAGTCCAAAACACCTGGAGGGCCCAAGTTGGCCCATGCCTGCTCTAGAGAAATTGTCCCTTCAAGGTTGATTATAAAACGAAATTTCCGACTGTAGACTTACCTTCCAAAGGACGGAAGCCCATCCACTGCTGGACGGAGAATTTGGGGGCCTCCCAAGATCATCCAGACCAGCGCAGTCTTCATAGAAAAGGTGCAGATAAGAGCGGACGCCATACCACTTTCCTTCTTCCACGTTTGGGCCCCGGTGGCAGCCACACAGGTGCTCACAGGTGGCGGTGGGCATTGGACCTTTTTGGGAATTGAATACAGAATAACAACAACACTGTAAAAAAGTCTGTATCCGTGGGCCCATTATGTGTGTTTTTGTTTAATCTATATATATAAAGGAAGAGCCGTCATGTGAAGACTACCTCAAACAGAGAAACCTTACAACGCAGAAACACAAAACTTGCCAACAGAAATAGGCCTCAAGCAAGGTACGTTTGTAGCAAAGAAACTTTCCCCCCCAAAACCTAAAAGGCCCCCAAAACAACGAGTAAAAATAAAACTACATTTCCCAGCATCCTCCGGGGCTGCCAAAGACTCTCCCAGCCTCTACATTCTGACAACATGATTGGCTGCCAATAAGGGCGGATTTGCATAACTGCTGTACTGGCCAGCCAACATGAACATTCCGACCCATAACAAACTGTCACAGAAGAGTGCCAGAGCCTCCTCCAACACTTTCCAATCAGAAGACCATGATGGAGATCAACACCATTCAAGGGGAGCTCTTCTTCCTTTCCCAAAAGATCTCCAGTGGCTTTGAATTCCACATTAATAAGAGGACCATCCAGCAACAATGGGGTTTGCCAAGGAGGGTGCTCCAGCCCCTCTATATGCTGGCTCCAAGGGATGGAGGTCATCACCAAGTACCTTCTGATGCCCAGCGCTGGAAGAGCTCCCTCAGATGGCCTGTCCATGAGGAAAGCCTCATCGGACATCGACCAATGGGTGCAAAAGACACAGAGCAGGACATCTTGAAAAAGAGAGGAGCAGAAAGTAAGCTAGACATGAAGATCTTGAGAAAGGTGGCTAAAAGGAAAAGGATTTGTAACAGTCCCCCAACAGACACTGGACGCACCTGTGAAGATTGAGATCCCCTGACAGGACAAGCCCTCCCCAAGCTGATCCATCCTGGCCATGGTACAAGTCAAACCCGAAGGACTGCAGCAAAGAGCTGAGGCACAAACATAAAACACCCAATTCACTTCAACAACATAACTAACAAAAATTCCAACCCTTACATACTCAGACTTTCTCGCATCTCCTAAATAGGGCACAGCAACGCATGCCGGGTACAGCTAGTCTATTATATAAAGGAGGACCCGTCATCGAATGACTGACAGAGACAGAGAAACCTTCCAAGGCAGAGACACCAAACTTGCCAACAAAAATAGGCCTCAGGCAAGGAAGGTTTTTAGCAAAGAAACTTCCCCCCCCCCAAAACAACGATTAAAAAAACTACATTTCCCAGCATCCTCCGTGGCCGCCAGCAAAACCCATTGGCCAACATCGGCCCACACAAAATGCAGAGAGGTTGAGTTACCAAGGCTAGAATAGAATGCTGGGTGATTTCAGTTTAGTCAGTTGGTGTTTGAGGGTTAAACTGTCAAGGCCAAGATCTAGGAGGGAGACAAATAGGGCACCAGGGACACAGGCACCACTGACAAACACATACCCCCAGAATAACACAAACTTGCAAAACCCACAAAAAAATCCTGCAACACAAAACCCACCCCAAACAAAATACACAACAAACACCCCCTCCACATTACAACCAGCACACAGCCAGACTAAGACAACTATGTCACCACAACACACACAAAATACACCCCACAAATACCTGACAACTTCCCCAACACAAAACCCAGGACTGCACTCACTACTCACCACCACACACACCTCCAAATACACACACGTCCCAGGCACAATACTCCAGCAATTCCTACCCACACAACACAACACAACTTCCTATCACAACCCATCCTCCCAACCTTACGGGACCCCGCACACACAACACCTACCACCACCACAAACAAAAACCAACTCCACCTATACTCCAACCACAACACAACACAACACTGCACTGATACTCTACAAGCACACACAAACACACAAAACACCCCACCCACACAAGCAATCCACAACATACTACCACCCACAATGCCACCACACACCCACTAACTCACCAAAAAGTAATACCTACACACAACACAATACGCACATAACACAACCTTGCGTCTACTGCTCAACCCATTTGTATGCCATTCCTTCCTTCCACACAGGCATAAGCTGACCCAAAAGCCAAGCCAAGCCATGTCTCCTAAAAAGAACAGCATCGGGTGACACACTCGCAACGCTACATACATCAAACAAAAAAGGGCAGAACAAACGCCAGAACAGAAAGACACTGCACTACACTAGCTTTTGCCATCACCATAAACAAGACTCAAGGACAAACACTACAAATCTGTGGCATAGACCTTGACACAGAATGCTTCTCCCACGGACAACTCTACGGAGCGTGCTCCAGAGTTGGGAAACCACAGAACCTCTACATCAACACAGCAGACGGAAAGACAAAAAACATTGTATATCCACAAGCTCTGCAGAACGCCAAGAACACCACACACCGACAACTCTACAGGACTTCAACATCCCACCCACCAGAACAACCCACAACGACACAGCCATGACCCCGTCAAGACCATAAGTAACGTCAATTCCAACCCTTACATACTCAGACTTTCTCGCATCTCCTAAATAGGGCACAGCAACGCGTGCCGTGTACAGCTAGTATCTCACATTTTATGTCTTGATATATATTTTGGGGAAATGAAGCACTCAATATGACCTTGGTGACCTTTTCGTCAGCACCTCTTGACCTGGGAATCGCTTCCAGCAGTTTTCCCAGGCATCACCTATTTACAAAGGACCCAGTCACCCATCATCTGCGACCTATACCACCGGCTGTGCTGACATAACCGCCCTGAGTCGCCTAAGGGCTGAGAAGGGCAGTATACAAATATAGCAAATAAATAGTAAATAAATATATAAATAAATATAACAAGCTTCATAGTTGGACCACCGGTTCTTCGTGGACATATATATAGAAAGACATTTCCAACTTGGCATTTTCATCCCCGTTGTTGGGATGACTTGCCCCATTTTCCAAATTGCCATTTCCCCTTTTCCCAAGGATGGATTCATAATATAATTCTATCATCATGGACAATATGCTGCTTTGTAATACAATGGACACTGGCTCAGAGTCACCAGACCCGCGCAGTTGAGGCTCATAAAGCCAATCATCATCACAACAATAAAACTCATGGGACCTGAGGGTTCTGCATTGTTCATCCCCGAGTTGGGACAATGTAATCCAATCATTGAACTATGTTTTCTTTGTCTAAAGTTTCCATCCGGCCCCTCTTCAGCCATTGGAGAGAGCAAAATCTGCACTAAGAGCACTCTCCTATTGGCCAAATGATTACCCTGCTACATGAGGACCAGCACGGTCAAGTCAGATATGGCGATGCTCTCTCAGAACCCTTTCTAATAACTAACAGAGTAAAACAAGGTTGTGTTCTTGCACCAACCCTATTTACAATCTTCTTCAGCATGATACTTCAAAGGGCTACGGCAGATCTCAAAGAAGAAGACGGCATATATATACGCAATCCTAATGATGGGTTCAACTTAGGCCGTCTGAGGTCTCACTAAGACTCTAAACTATCTAGTCTGTGAGCTGCTTTTTGCTGACGATGCTGCCCTTGTCGCCCATTCAGAAGCAGCTCTGCAGCGCCTAACATCCTGCTTTGCAGCAGCTCCACAGCTGTTGGGGCTGGAAGTCAGCTTGAAGAAAACGGAAGTTCTCTACCAGCCTGCACCACAGGAAGAACACCATCATCCCCACATCATCATAGGCAAATCTGTGCTTAAGTCTGTCCAGCAGTTCACCTACCTGGGAAGCATCATCTCTTCAGACGCCAAGATTGATAAAGAAATAGATCACAGGTTAGCAAAGGCATAGAGTGCATTTGAAAGGCTTCACAAAAGAGTTTGGAGCAATAAACACCTGAGGCAAAGCACAAAAATCAGTGTGTACGGCGCTATTGTACTGTCTATTCTCCTCTATGGGTCTGAAACATGGGTCATCTCTCGGCAACACCTACGACTCCTCGAATGCTTTCATCAACGTAGTCTTTGCACAATCCTAAATATACACTGGACGGACTATGTGACGAATGCTGCTGTCCTTGAGCAAGCAGGGATCACCAGCATTGAGGCCATGCTATTGAGAACACAGCTGAGCTGGGCAAGGCATGTCTCTAGACCCATGGTTTCCAAAGTGGGCGGTACTGCCCCCTAGTGAGCGGTGAGGTGATCCAAGGGGGCGGTGGGAGGCTCAGGAGAATTTGGGTGGCACTGAAGCCCTGTAAGGGGGCGGTGGCGGGATTCCAACTCGCAGGCGCGAAGGTGTGCGCCTGCCAGTTGGAAATCCCTGAAGGCGCTGCTTGGAAACCGCAGTGCGCACCCGCTTCCTCTCCTTAACTCCGCCCACAGTGCAGTCCTGTATCGCCCCTTCCAATCCAACGGGTCCCTTGGAAGGAATGGGCGATGCGGAACTGCGCCGTGGGCGGAGTTGAGGGGGGGGGCGTTGCGGTTTCCAGGCAACGCCTGCCCAGGGATTCCAACTGGCAGGCTGAGACAGTTGCGTGCTTGCGAGTGTGTGCCTGCCAGTTGGTCCAGCGGAGAAGGAAAGCCTCTGCATCTACAAACGCCCCCTCAGGCGCTGTGGCTTTTGCAGGCGCCTCCTGGGAGATGGCCGTGGCACGAAGGAAAATGCAAGCTGCTCCCAATTTCCAAGGTCCAGTATTCTCTATTGCTCAAGTTTAGTTCAATGCCATTGCTGTTGGGAGTTCAAAATGTGCTTTGATTATAGGTGAACTATAAATCCCAGCAGCTACAACTCCCAAATGACAATATGAATCAAATTTTGGGTATATTGGGTATTTATTTATTTATTCGATCTTATATTCCGCTCCTCCCTGCAGGCTCGGGGCGGATTACAGTTGCGATAGAAACATGCTGCACACAACACTTTGCAGCAATTTGTGCCAAATTTCGTCCAGGTCTGTCATTCATGGGGTCTCGGCTGTGGCAGTCAGAGTTGAATTGGTCGAAGGTACTGCAAATTCCATCATCCGTTGTCCATACTCCCCCAAACATATTGTTTCTGTGCTTAATCACTATGCTTTAATTATGTTCAATTTGTAACAATGATAATACATCCTGCATGTTAGATATTTGCATTAGAATTTATAAGAGTAGCAAAATTATTTATGAAGTAGCAATGAAAATATGGATGGGGGTCACCACAACATGAGGAATCTTATTTAGGGGTCACGGCATTAGAAAGGTTGAGACCACTGCTCTAGAATGCAGGACCACCGCCTCCCAAAGATACTACTCTATGGTGAACTCACCATGGGTCAGCGCAAGAGAGGCACCCCAAAAAGAGATATAAGGACTCCCTGAAACAACATCTCAGGCTCGGCCAGATTGATCACCAACAATGGTCCACCCTGGCCTCACTTTGGGAGGCATGGAGACGCACTATCCACAATGCTGCGGCCTCTTTCGAGAAGACATGCCGAACAAGTCTTGTAGAGAAACGACAATGCAGAAAGAACCACAACTTGGAAACAACATCACCCAAGGAGGCTTTCCGCTGTGCTTTCTGCAACCTGCCTATCTCAGATTGGCCTTTTTAGTCATCAACGCGCTTGTAGAAAGCATGGGATGAGTCCTTCCTGAATCTGAATCTTCATTCGCAAAGAAAAGCCGCTACCTATTGGCCAGCAGGAGCCGCAGTCCCATCTATGCAGGGAATCCTCCCATAGCAGTTCCTGCTTCATCAAAGCCCAGCCAATCATCATGAAGCCAGGTCCAGCTGGCTGGGAGCGGGAGTTTCAAATGTCTGCTTTACATTGTATGGTATCTCGGCTTCTTTTGGTGGATAACATCAGGCTGGCGTCACTACCGCTGGCTTGATAAACAACACTGGTGGCTTCTTCTTTAACTTGGTGAGATTTATTTGGGAATATTGGGCTTCTTCATCTTGCCAGGCACACAAACCTACAGAGCGGCCCGTTGCCGGTACGGGTAACAACTGCGTATTGGGTCTCAGTATCTGCGCTTCAGGTTTCACTATCCACAGCTTGGATCTCACTATCCACGGCTGTTTTAAATTGCTCTATTTCACAGCTATTCCCTTCTCCTCTGGCTATTGCCAAATTAGTACTTTATGGGGCTGCAGATATTAATTCTTTAACCATTTTTTTAAAGCAGTATTTGTTTATTCTTTCTCGAGAAAGAATCAATGATACCTCTCTGGGCAATACTATGTACATTCCGACGGAAATCCCTTTTGGATAAGGCGAGCAGAGAATTTCCTTTCCTTCCTTTTAATTCAGACACTTGCAAACACAGCAGGCGCCCTCCATTCCTGCTGAGAATCCACTCCACTTTATAGTCCAGATTAACTCTATAGCTTCAGCACTGTGGGTGGCTCCATTAGAGTTTACGCTGAATCCCAGGACAGGCTCAATGACCCACTGACCGAAAAGTCAACCCTCTGACATAGATTGCAACCTGCATAAATCGTTGGCGGATTCTGGGAGTTGTAATCCAAAAAGGCAATATATTATCTAAATACTGGCCAGCTGCACCATTGTTCCGGGTAGGATTACCACTTGAGTTTCCATAGGTAAAGGTTTCCCCCTGAAATTAAGTCCAGTCATGCCTGACGCTGGGTGTTGGTGCTCATCTCCATTTCTAAGCCGAAGAGCTGCCATTGTCCATAGACACCTCCAAGGTTATGTGGCCAGCATCACTGCATGGAGCCCTGTTACCTTCCCGCTGGAGCTGTATCTATTGATCTACTCACATTTGCAAATTTTCAAACTGCTAGGTCGGCAGAAGCTGGGGCTAACAGCGG
The DNA here is from genome assembly GCA_030556195.1 of Anolis apletophallus. Taxonomy (NCBI): domain Eukaryota; kingdom Metazoa; phylum Chordata; class Lepidosauria; order Squamata; family Anolidae; genus Anolis; species Anolis apletophallus. Next base: position 8,457,460 of record JARBWK010000005.1, on the reverse strand, counting down.
GAGCTCATCCCACTCCCCGAATTCAAACCTGCAACCTTTCAGTTAGCAAGTTCAGCAGCTCAGCGGTTTAACCCACTGTGCCACCAGGGGCTCCCAAAATATGAGTTCCTATATTTCCCTTATATTGGTCCTCATAGAGTTGGAAAGGACCCCAAGGGCCATCCATCTAATCCAACCCTCTTCTGGCAGGCAGGAAGACACAATCCAAACCCTCTCAACAGATGGCAACCCCACCGAATTCATGTTTGGGTTGCCAGACTGAACACGTGAGGGTGTTCCTGTATTTTTTAACAGTTGTGTTGAAAGCTTGTTTACAAGGTTGCAGGAAGGCTGAAAAAAATCCCACTTCTGCACAACCCTTAAAGGTACAGGAACACATTCCAAACCTGGTCATCTTCTACCATCCAATGCAAGTGCTTTAACAGCTCAGGTGCTTGTTCAGAATGTGGGTGATAAATTATTATTGTGGGTGGTGTGCGTGAGTATGTGTGTGTGTATGTGTATTAGCCACCCCCTGCCATGTGTTGCTGTGGCCCAGTTTGTGTATATGGGTTGTGTGTATGTGTGTATATATTTGTGTATGTGTGTATGTGTGTTTGCATATATATGGTTTTGTGCATGTGTTGTAATGTAATTTTTGGGGCTTTTTGGCTTTTAAAGTCTCTTCTGCTGTGTTTTTATGAGTGATGGTCACTTGTTGGCCTGATAGGTGTGTTGTGTCCAAATTGGATGTCATTTCATCCAGTGGTTTTTGAGTTGTGTTAATCCCACAAACACACATTACGTTTTTATTTATATAGATACTCAAGGTACTTAATATAGGTACTCAAGCCATCTTGCTAATTGCACCCTTCACACTTGTTTAACAGACAATGGTCCTTTCCTTCCACCCTGGACATTATTCTCTACTCCACTTGCTTGACCACCATGGGATCGTCTGTAGATGCCAGTAGCCACAGATGCAGACAAAACAGATGCCCAGGTGTGCTGCTATGCTCCCTTTCCAAGGCCCTCTTGCCCTCTACCTGGTGAATACAGGCCCCTCTGCCCCTCTTATGGCTCCAGGTGTTGCTGGAGTTCTGCTGAGTGCCTTTCTCCATTGGCTGTGCTGGATTTGGAGAGAGGCTGCTGGGATTTATTTATTTATTTATTTGCCGGGTTGTGGCACAGTTGGCTGGGAGTCAGCTGCATTAAAATAACTTCTGACCGAGAGGTCATGAGTTTGAAGACAACCCAAAAGACAGTTGCATCTGTCAAGTAGGAAATTTGGGTACCGCTTATGCAGAGAGGCTACTTTAACTAATTTACGACACCATGAAAAAAATCTCCAGCAGCGTGCAAAAGAATGAGGAAGTACTCCTTCAGTGTCACAAGTGGATGGTGAAGCAACAGCTCCCCCGGTGGCCAGAATTCAAAGCATACCCTCATACAGCTGGATAGTTAAATAGCCTCTGTGTCTCTGTCTAAATATGTTGTGTGTCTATGTCATTGAATGTTTGCCATGCCTGTGTACATCTGAGTCCCCTGCGGAGTGAAAAGGGCAGAATATAAATACAATAAATAGATAAATAAATAAATAGGTGTGTGTGTGTAAGAGAGAGGAAGAGACTTCCAGGAACATTGCTTTCTCCTCCCAACCCATGCAAACCCATGCAATGCAGTGCTTGAACCCAGGTCATTTTTTCAGGTGACAAAGCTTGGAAAGGCACCAGCCAGGAGCTTATCTCTTCCTCGTCCTCCTCAGTTTCCCTTTTGCAGAAGATGACTCCCCACCCTTCCCCCTTCCTTCCTTCCTCCTTTTTCTCCTTTTCCTCCTGCTCCATCCTTTCTCGGCTCAACCCATCCCATGCACACTGAGCCAGCTCTGGGTTGGCAGCATCCCTCCCTTCCCATTGGCTGTTGCCATGGGAACCGCCTCACGCAGGGATGGAAGAGGAAGGTAGCAGAGGCATCCATCCCATGGCCATGTGGAGAGGCAGAAAGGAGTGGCGGCAGGGAAGAGAAAGAGGAAACATTCAGGAGGGGGAGAAAAAGAAAACCCAATGTGGCTGCAATGCAAACCCAAGGAAGAAAGGGGAAAGGGAAAAGCATGCACAAAAACACCGGGATGTGTAGCCCAATCTTGCAGGAACATTATCAGGAAATGCAGTACGATCTGGCTAGGAAAGCAAAGAGCAACAAAAGGATTATTTATATATATCTGAGGCCAGAGAATGAAGAGGCAATGGGTGCATCTGAAAGCATTGTGAAAGCATTTTATGGCACTCCTTCAATGCTACAGAATTACGGTCTTTACAAGCCTCCTCTGTCAGATAATGTTGGTGCCAAACTACATTTGAGCTCCTATGTATGACTCCAAAGCATTGAGCCGCCATGATGCTGAAAGTGGTGTCAGACTGCATTCATTCAACAGTGTAGATCGGGCATATACAAACTTGGGCCCTCCAGGTGAGTTGACCAATGATCATTAAATTAACCTAAACCAATTCAAATCTGCAGGTCCAAATGAACTACATGATCCCAGGAACTTGCTGGTGTTCTCTCTGGACCCTTCCACACTGCTGTGTAAAATCCACATTGAACTGGATTGCATGGCAGTGTGGATTCAGATAACCCAGTTCAAAGCAGATATTGTGGGTTATCTGTTTTGATATTCTGCGTTATATGGCTGTGTGTAAGGGCTACCCAGGTAGCACAGTGGGTTAAACTGCTGAGCTGCTGAACTTGCTGACCACAAGGTTGGCCGTTCAAATCTGGGGAGCAGGATGAGGTCCCGCTGTTAGGCCCAGCTTCTGCCATGCTAGCAGTTCGAAAACATGCAAATGTGAGTAGATCAATAGGTACCACTCTGGTCGGAAGGTCACGGTGCTCCATGCAGTCATGCCGGCCACACGTCCTTGGAGGTGCCTACGAACAATGCCGGCTTAAAAATTGAGATGAACACCAACCCCCAGTCAGACACGACTAGACTTAATGTCAGGAGAAACATTTACCTTTTACTTTATGACTGTGTGGAACGGCACTCTGAACCACTTGCCATCATTTTTGAGAAATCTTGGAGATGTCAAACTTATGGAGAAATGTAAACATTTCCCCCCAGAAAAAGACCCTGGAGTCAAATATTTCTTCTTTCTCTCCCATCTGAGCATGAAGCTTTGCCGATTATGCTTTCCTTGCCTCCTTTCAGCCTTCTCACCATTCACTAAATCAGTGTTTCTCAACCTGGAGGGGTCACCAGAGGGTGTTGGAGAGGTCGCCAAAGGCCATCAGGAAACACAGTATTTTCTGTTGAACATGGGAGTTTGGCCCAATTCTATCATTTGTGGGGTTCAGAACATAAGAACATAAGAACATAAGAAGAGCCATGCTGAATCGAGCCTCAGCCCATCTAGTCCAGCATTCTGTGTCACACAGTGGCCCACTAGTTGTACACAGGGATCTCTAGCAGAAAGGAGGGCAAAACCCTCACCTGCTCCCGACCCCCCACAACCAGTACCCGGGGAAAATCCTGCCTGCCTCCATCAACACGGAGGTGGCACTTGGATGTCCATTTCAGTAACTACTGATTCCCTTGGTATCCATGAATCTGTCTAATCCTGCCTTGAAGCTGTCCAGGCTGACAGCTGTCACAACCTCCTCTGGAAGTGAGTTCCATAACCCAATGACCCTCTGGGTGAAGAAATATTTCCCTTTATTAGTCCTAACTTTCCTACCTTGGAGCTTTGATTGTGGGTGAACTATATATCCCAGCAACTACAACTACCAAATGCCAAGGTCTTTTCCCCTCCAAACTCCACTGGTGTTCACATTTGGACATATTGAGTATCTGTGTCAAGTTTGGTCCAGATCCATCATTGTGTGAGTCCACAGTGCTCTCTGGTTTAGGTGAACTACAACTCCAGAACTCAAGGTCAATGCCCACCAAGCCCTTCAAGTATTTTCTGTTGGTCATGAGAGTTCTGTGTGCCAAGCTTGGGTCAATTCCATCATTGCTGGAGTTCAGAATGCTCATTGATTGTAGGTTAACTATAAATCCCAGCAACTACGACTCCCAAATGACATAATCAATCCCCCACCCCCAACCCCACCAGTATTCAAATGTGGGTGTATTGGGTGTTTGTGCCAAATTTGGCCCAGTGAATGAAAATACATCCTGCATATCAGATATTGACATTAAGAATCATAACAGTAACAAAATTACAGTTGTGAAGTAGCAATGAAAACAATGTTATGGTTGGGGGTCACCACAACATGAGGAAATGAATTAAGGGGTCGCGGGATTAGGAAGGTTGAGAACCACTGCACTAAATTCCAACACTTTCCTGACCACTTGTTTGTCCACAACCCCATTGACCCTTGATGTCGGATATCATGAGTCATACCCAAGAGATGCTTTAGGTTGTCTTTTGCTCCGCCATTCTTCCTTACCTGTTTCTTGAGCACCACTTGAATCCTAGCACATCTCTCTCCTGCTCTTTGGCCAACGAGGAAGAATCCAAGGCAGCTTGGGTTGGACGGGTGGCCAAGGATGGAAGCTGCCTTAAGGTGAGTGAGGCCTTGGAGGTGAGGCATCAAAGGGCCTTCTGGAAGACGCACGAAGGTGCCAGGATGCTTGGAAACATGGCATGGCAGAGAAGAGCAACAGCTCACCTGTTGCAACAGCAGCTAGAGACCGCCGGCGGCCCAGTGCGGACGGATGGACGGGCGGGTGGCTAACACCACGCCGGAGCAGCAGCTCCGTCTGCGTCACCGTCGGAAATGAGTCTGCTTCTTTCCTGCTTCTCATCCATGGGAGCGGGTTGTCTTCCCTCCACTCCTGGCTGAGTCACACAGAAGGACTATATTTACCCACCAAGCATCTTCAGCTTAGCCGGGCAGCTGAGACCGACCGGCGTCACTTTCTCTCTCTCTCGAGCGATGCACAGGCTCAGGATTTGCACAATCCAATTACCCTGTTAATTGAGGCCTGGAGTGTAAGAAGCTGGTGATGCCACTTCGCAGGAAGGATTTGGCTCTCCGTGGTGATGGAAGAGGCGGCTTTGACGGACAAAAGGCTCACACATTTTGATGGGAAAATAGAGGCAAGGGCTGGGCCAAAAGTAACAAAATGCATTTCAACTGGGAGAATCGCACGGCACGACACTTAAGGGTGAAATGCACAGATACAGGGTGAGTGGAAAGTGTCCACGTGAAAGGGATTTAGGAGTCTTTGTAGACCACAAACTAAACAAGACTCAACAAAGTGATGTGGTAGCTTAAAAACCAATGTGATTGTAGGCTGAACCATTCGGAGTCAAATATTTAGACCAGTGGTTCTCAACCTTCCTAATGCCATGACCGCTTATCTGAATCATAATGTAAATATCAGAGATGTAGGATGTATATCTCCCTATGTTGTCCCCTAGACCACTGCGTTCAGAGACACACAACCTCCTTGAGATCCCGAGCTGTAGAAGTCTTCGCTTGACCGCAACAAGGAGGAAAGCCTTCCGCGTCATTGCGTCAACTCTCTGGAATGCCCTCCCGCCCGAGGTTCACGCCTTGACCAGTCTGCTGGCCTTCAGAAAGGCCTGCAAGACTCTGTTGTTTAAGCAGGCATTCGACCGTTAGTCCCTCGGGCGTATTATTTACTTGCGCAACTTGCTCCAGTTATATGCTGTGTATGTGATGAGCTATATACGCTATGTTGTATATTCCATTTTTAATGGTTTAGGTTAAATGTGTTATTTATATATGCGATTTTCTCTGTATTTTATCTGCTTTTATTTGTATTCTAGTGTTGTGAGTTGCCCCGAGCCACACGGGAGTGGCGACAGACAAGTTGAAACAAACAAACAAACAAACAAATATATCTGGACCAAATTTGGCACAAATACCCAATACGCCCAGATTTGAATACTGGTGGGTTGGGGGGGGAAGGTTGATTTTGTCATTTGGGAGTTGTTGTGGTTGCTGGGATCGATACTTCTCCTACAATCAAAGAGCATTCTGAACTCCACCAATGATGGAATTAGCTAAACTTGGCACACAGAACTCCCACGACCAACAGAAAATACTGGAAGGGTTTAGTGGGCATTGACCTCGAGTTTTGGAGTTGTAGTTCACCAACTTCCAGAGAGCACTGCGGACTCAAAACAATGATGGATCTGGACAAAACTTGGCAAAAATAATCAGTACACCCAAATATGAATACTAGTGAAGTTTGGTGAAAATAGACCTTGACATTTGGCAGTTGTTGTTGCTGGGATTTATAGTTTACCAACAATCAAAGAGCGTTCTGAACCCCACCAATGATAGATTTGAGCCAAACTTCCCACACAGAACCCCCATGTGACCCCCTGCCAGTTGTCCCTACCCCCAGGATGGTTCAAGTTCAAAATGCTCTTTGATTGTAGGTCCACTATAAATCCTAGGAACTACAATTCACAAATGACAAAATCAATCCACCCCCAACTCCACCAGTATTCAAATTTGGGCGTATCGGGCATTTGTGCCAATGGTCCAGTGAATGAAAATACATCCTGCCTATCAGTATTTACATGAAGATTCACAACATTAGCAAAATTACAATTATGAAGTAGCAACACAAATAATGTTATGGTTGGGGGTCACCACCACATGAGGAACTATATTAAGGGGCGTGGCATTAGGAAGGTTGAGAACCACTGGGCTAAAGCCAGCACTTTGGATTGTGCTTGGTACCAGACTACTGTAAACACACACAGGTTCAGGAATTTATGAATAAAAAATTGAATAAATTTATTACAGGCATTCAAAAAGGCATCATAATACATGGGTGCAACCCCCTAGTAATTCACATATAAGTTGAAAGCAAATATGCTATAAAACGCTCGAGAGAAGGCAAACATACAATACAAAGAGGAACATATGGAGGAAGCAAATGCATGATATTCCCATACCAAAATCAGGCCAAAGTTCCAATTATACATATAGAGTTCACCAAAATCTCGTGCAGTTCACATTGATGGGTGGGGGTGCAAAATACCCAGAGCCAGTGCAGACGCTTAGAAGAGCGGCTCTTCTAAGGCGTCTACACTGGCTCTGGGTATTTTTGCACCCCCACCCATCAATGTGGAACTGCACGAGATTTTTGGTGAACTCTATATGTATAATTGGAACTTTGGCCTGATTTTGGTATGGGAATATCATGCATTTGCTTCCCTCCATATGTTCCTCTTGTATTGTATGTTTGCTTCTCTCGAGCGTTTTATAGCATATTTGCTTTCAACTTATATGTGAATTACTGGGGTTGCACCCATGTATTATGATGCCTTTTGAATGCCTGTAATAAATTTATTCAATTTTTTATTCATAAATTCCTGAACCTGTGTGTGTTTACAGTTGTCTCTCTGCTCAGCACCAATTCTTTTGTGGTCTTGGTACCAGACTGGCAGCCAGTGGAGCTGACGTAACAAGGGAGTTGTATGCTCCCTGTACGCTGCTACGGTGAGCAACCTGGCTGCTGCCCGTTGGACCAATTGGAGCTTCCGAACAGTCTTCAAAGGCAACCCCATGTAGAGTGCATTGTAGTAATCTATAGCTGGCTCCATTGAGTGCAAACTGCTTTTTCATTGGGACCTGTTTGCAGCAACTGAGTACTTGAGGGGGAATGTGCCTCAAAAAAGTGGGCTGCCAGAGGATTTACCAGGCATTGGAAGGGTGTGTAATTCTGGGTACTACACTAAGCCAAGAATTCTGCTAGTGTGTGACACCAAAATCCCTACAACTGCAGTGGATGCAGAAGGAAAGAGAGTAAGTGCGGAGGCTGGAAAGGAAAGACGTTTTTTGGAGAAATAAGCTACTTGGAATTATTGGATAATGACTCGCATCCTGCTTCTGACATATGCATGCATGAATCATACTATGTATATGGCTCAAATTGTTTTGGCATAGTGTTTTGATAACAGCAGCAAAAACAGCAACATTAAAAATTGCAGGTGTGCATTGTGTGTTGCAATGGAAGTATTGCACCATTGTACACTGCACATTGTGAAAAGCACCCAGTTGCTGGCCTGTGTTGCACAATGTTGCTGTTCCGTAAGAGGGTCTTCTTCATGTCTGCAGGTGGGTAATTCTGCGATGCAGAAAGGATTCTGGAGTGCAGCCGCTGTCTTATCCTTGCCACAACCCTGGAAAAAGTGCAGCTGCTTGGGTCACGCAGCAACAGGAACCCAGTCCAGGTGTTGCTGGTTCCACTCCAGCGCCCTTTGAGCTGTGCCTCGGGGGAAGCTGCCAGCATTGCGGTACCATCTGCTGCTGCAAAGGACCAAATGAGAGTCAGGATCATGGGGAAATTCTGGGAATGGTGCCCAAAACCCAACTTCTGGGATTTACTCTGTCCAATTTGGATGATATCTGGTATATGCCAGGGTCTCTAAGGTCCAAACACCAGCTTCCTATGCAGAAATAATGTATATACTCGAGTATAAGCCTAGTTTTTCAGACCTTTTTTTAGGCTGTGAAAAGTCGCCCTTGGCTTATACTAGTCAAGGTTGTTTATTATTTCACTCTGTTATAAATACATAATAAATGTATTATTATTATTACATTTATTATTTTACTATATTTATTATTATTATTATTTTCCATTATTTTAATAATAGTAATAATAATAATAATTTTTATTTATACCCCACCACCATCTCCCCGATGGGAACTCGGGGCGGCTCACATGAGGCCAAGCTCGAACAGCAATTACAATAAAATAAAAATCAAAACATCAACAATAAACACAATAAAAATACATACACATAAACAAAAGAACAATATACAAATAGCAATCTAAAATCACAAATGACAGGGCGGGCCGCAAGCACGAATATAAAATGTTAAAAACTCAGGGTGAGATAAGCGGAGTAGCTTCTTTGCGAAGGAGAGCACATGTAAACAGGGGGGGGGGGGTGGAATCCAAGAACGGGGGCATTGAGGAAAGCAATGGTAAAAATTAAATGACTACTCTCTGAATTCACAGCGGAAACGCCAGGTTTTAAGGTGGTTTTTTTTAAGGTTTCCAAAGTGGGGCTTTCCTAATCTCTCCAGACAAGGAGTTCCAGAGTCGGGGGCCACAGGGGAGAAGGGCCTCTCCCTTGTGCCCACCAGACGAGTCTGTGAGACAGGCAGGGGCAAAAGGAGGGCCTCCCCTGAGAAGTGGAGGGTTCGAGCTGGTTCATGGAGGGAGATCCGGTCATGAAGGTAGGCGGTTTAGGGCTTTATAGATTATCACCTGTACCTTGAATTGGGACCGGAAAATAAAGGGCAGCCAGTGAAGCTCTTTAAACAGAGGGGTTGACCGCTCCCTGTAACTTGCCCGTGTTATTAATCTGGCCGCTGATCATTGGACAAGTTGAAGTTTCCAGGCTGTCTTCAAGGGTAGCCCCACATAGAGTGCATTGCAGTAATCCAGCCTAGAGGTAACCAAGGCTTGGACCATCATGGTCAAGTCAGACTTCACAAGGTATGGTCGCAGTTGCCGCACGAGTTTTAACTGTGCAAAGGCCCTCCCGACCACCGCCGACACCTGTGCATCAAGTGTCAGCACTGAATCCAAGAGGAACCCTAAACTGCGGACTTGTGACTTCAGGAGGAGTGCAACCCCATCCAGCACAGGTTGCCACCCAATAACCCGATCAGACGAGCGACTGACCTGGAGGACCTCTGTCTTATTGGGATTGATCCTCAGCTTGTTCCTCCTCATCCAGACTGTCACAGCGGTCAGGCACTGGTCCAGTATTTGAGGGGCTTACTTGGAATCTGGTGAAAAAGAGTAATGGTGTTGGGTATCATTTGCGTAGAGATGGCACCACACTCTAAAACTCCGGATTACCTATTACTGTTTTTATTACATTTCCATTATTTTACTCTATAATTACTGTTATTATTACATTTCCATTATTTTGCTCTATTATTATTACTACTATTATTACCTTTATTATTTTACTCGATTTTTATTGGAAGCACATTTACATTGAAGAAGGTCAGAATGGTTTAATCAGAGCTGGGCAACTTTATCTTAAATTACAGTTTTATGTAAATATTCAAAAATATTTAACCTAATGATGCCTCAATTTTATTTTATTGGTATCTATTTTTATTTTGAAATTGACTCATAGCTTCTGCATTTCCCACCCTCGGCTTATACTCAAGTCAATCAACTTTTTCAGTTTTTTTGTGGTAAAATTAGGTGCCTCGGCTTATATTCGGGTCAGCTTATACAGTTTCCTCTTTCTGGGCATCTTTCAGGAAGGCTTTAGTCTTATACTCCTGCATGACAGAATGGGGTTGAACCAAATGGCCCTTGTGGCCCCTTCCAACTCTGTGTTTATGATTCTGTTGTCCTAACTCAGTTGTGTCTCAGTTGTTGCATCAAACAATCAATTGCAACTTGTTGGCTGAAATTGTACCATGGAGTTGCTTAGCATAAATCTCCATCGGTATTGTTATGCGCAGATTGTGCTATTATGCAACCCTTGTGTTGAATGAAGTTTGCTCAATTGAACATACTCTCAAAGATGCAACCGAGTGCTGAACCCATTCACATGCTTGTCTGCATGCTCAAGGGTCCTTTTGCACGATGACTCTTCCACATCCTTGAACTGAATGTGGATGCTCTTTGCCAAGCAAAAAGGGCTGACTGCTTCTGCTGCTGTTGCTCTTGTTGCCATTCATTTGACTTTGACTTATGGTGATCCTTTAAATCAGTGTTTCCCAACCTTTTTTGAGCCGCAGCACACTTTTTACATTTACAAAATCCTGGGGCACACCACCAACCAAAATGACACAAAATGACACTCTAACACAGTAATACATATAGTTAATATGTTTTTGAATGTATTTATACACTCAGTGTGAAACCTGGGCCTGTTTCGATGAACACAACATAGATATCCTGGCAGGAATGGCAGAAAGACACAAACTTCCCACACAGAACTCCCATAAGGGAGTCTACCCAGGCTGCTGGAGGTGGTCTCGGAGTGGGCATTGAGGTTCCCCAGGCTTATTGTCCTGGGGGACTTCAATGTCCACGCCGAGGCCCCCTCAACGGCGGCCATGGACCTGGTGCCTTCCATGGAGACACTAGGTCTCTCACTCTGTAAGACCGGTCCCACGCACCAGGCCGGGCATACCCTGGATTTGATCTTCGCGGCCGGAATTCAAGTGACCCTAGCCTCTCTTGAAGAGGTTCCATGGTCGGATCACAGTGTCCTGGAAGTCCGTCTCGAGGTGGCCCCCCCCTTCCGGTAAGGGTGCCGAACCCATTTTGGTTCGCCCAAGGAGACTTATGGAACCCACTAGGTTCCTGAATGCTCTGAGGGATTTGGAACTCCCCAGCGACTCAGTCGACAGGCAAGTGGACTGTTGGAACACCTCTCTGACCACAGCCTTAGACGAGATCGCGCCCAGACGCTCTCTCATCCCTCGCTCGAAATCGCGCTCCTTGGTTTACCGAGGAGCTCCGAGCGATGAAACGGAGGAAGAGACAGTTAGAGGGTGTGTGGCGGGTTCGCCGTGACGGAGCATCGAAATCAGCTTATAAACAATTTAAAGAGGTTTATGAGCATGCTATCAGGGAGGCCAAAACGGTGCAGTATTCCTCCCTGATAGAGTCGGCTAGTTCACGCCCAGCTCAACTTTTTAGAATAATTCGGTCATTGACCACAATTCCGACGGTCCTAAACGATAAGGATTTGGCTCCTACAGCTGAGGCCTTCCAGAACTACTCGCCGACAAGATTTCGACCCTCCGCCGGGACATCCCAGTCACCCTTGATACAGTGGTTGAACTCGAGACTCCGCCGCCACTCGGCGGGCCCACCTTCACCCGTTTCCAACTGCTGGACGCAGCAGCTGTCGATAAGCTACTTGCTGCAGCTAGACCTACTACTTGCTCCCTCGACCCGTGCCCCTCCTGGCTAATTAGACCTTGCCGGGAGGGGCTACGCGGCCCCCTGGGCACGATCATAAATAGCTCCCTTGAGCAAGGAGTCTTCCCGGGGACTAAAAGAGGCTATGGTAAGACCGCTGCTGAAGAAGCCGGTTAGATCCCTCGGCTCCCTCCAATTACAGGCCGGTTTCCAACTTGCCTTTCCTAGGCAAAGTAATTGAGAGGGCAGCAGCGGATCAGCTGCAGCAGTTCTTAGAAGACACAGCTGGACTTGATCCCTTCCAGTCCGGCTTCCGTATTGGGCATGGGACGGAGACCGTGCTCACCGCCATTACAGACCAACTTCGCCGCCAGCTGGACCAGGGTGGGTCAGCCCTGCTTGTTTTGTTAGACCTAACAGCAGCATTTGATACTGTAGATCATGCATTGTTGGCCCACCGTTTAGCCGTGACTGGGGTGAGGGGGACTGCCCTTAAGTGGGTGGCCTCCTTCCTCCGGGACCGGGGACAACGTGTGGAGAGGGGAGAGGAGGTCTCCGGGAGACTCCCATTGTTGTGGGGTCCCCAGGGGCCATCCTCTCGCCCTTATTATTCAACATTTACATGCGCCCCCTGGCACAGCTGGTTCGCGACTTTGGTCTGGAGTGTTATCAGTATGCGGATGACACCCAGCTTCTGCTGAGAATGGACGGTGGGCAGGACACCGTACCCGATTGTTTCCATCTATGCCTGGAAGCCGTGACTGGTTGGCTGCGTGCCAGCCGGCTGAAGGTGAATCCGTCGAAGACGGAGATCTTGTGGCCCGGTCGCCCTGGGCTGGATGAGTGCCGGTTGCCTACCCTGGATGGCGAGCAGCTTAGCCCGTCATCCCTCGTAAAGAGCTTAGGTGTCCAATTGGACCCTTTGCTGACCATGGAGACTCAGGTCGCCATGGTCAGCAAAACGGCGTTTTACCACCTCCGCCAGGCTAGGCGACTGGCACCCTACCTGTCCAGGGACGACCTGGCCACGGTGATCCAGGCGACGGTCATCTCGAGACTGGACTACTGTAACGCCTCTACGTGGGTCTTCCCTTGTCGACAATCCGGAAACTCAAGCTGGTGCAGAATGCCGCGCGCTTGCTGGTGGGAGCACCAGTAAGGGAGCATATTACACCTATTTTACGGCAACTGCACTGGCTCCCCATCGAGTGCCGGATTGCCTTCAAGGTGTTGGTGCTAACCTTTAAGGCCTTGCACGGTCTAGGGCCTGAGTACCTAAGGGACCGCCTTACCCCGTACGTTCCCCCGAGATCACTGCGCTCAGAAGAGCAGAACCTACTGGTTGTTCCATCACCCCGCGCCTGTCATCTGTCCAGTACAAGACAACGGGCCTTTTCATTTGTGGCCCCTATGACCTGAATTCGCTCCCCAATCATGTCCGGGCAATACATGAACTGGGCCCTTCCGAAGAGCCTGCAAGACTGTCCTCTTTAGAACAGCCTTTGGCTGACTTGAAAGAGGTGGCTCTAACGTTCAAACTATGACCGATGATTTGTAATAAGCTGGCTTTTGATTCGAATTGTGTTTTTATTGTTTTATGGAAACTGTTGTGCATTGTATTGCGCATTTTATTTTTTGTGTTGTGATCCGCCCCGAGCCTGCAGGGAGGAGCGGAATATAAAATTGACTAATAAATAAATAAATAAATAAATAAATAACAGAAAATGCTATAAGAGTTTGGTGGGCATTGACCTTGAGTTTTGGAGTTGTAGTTCACCTATATCCAGAGAGCACTGTGGACTGAAACAATGTTGAATCAGGACCAAACTTGGCATGAATACTCAATATGCTCAAATGTGAACACAGATGGAGTTTGGGAAAAATAGACCTTGACATTGGGGAGATGCTGGGATGTATAGTTTCCTGCCATCAAATAACACTCTGAACTTCCAACAGCAATGGAATTGAATCGAACTTCGCATACAGAACTCCCATGATTCACAGAAAATACCAGAGGGGTTTGGGAAAAGAAGACATTGCCATTTGGGAGTTGCTGGGATGTATACTTTACCTGAGTATTCCAGGCCTGGATCTGGTTGGGAGGTGTGCGCCAGGCGAGGGAGGCCACACCGCATGGCCTCACCTCGTGGGAATACCTTCTTCTAGCTTGCGGCACCCGCAAATGAGGAAGGCCAGGCGAGAAAGGCATCTCCGCCTGGCCTGGCCTTGTGGGAAGCCCCTCGCCCTTCTCGCGCCATTGACCGTGTCTGGCAAGCAGCGAAAGCCATGTGGGACAGCCTCCCTCGCCCCTGGCTTTTGCCGATTGTCAGACCCGGCGGGTGGCGCAAGCCAGGGAAGGGAGGCACCCCTGCGTGGCCTTGCCTCGCGGGAAGCCCCTCGACTGGCTCGCGCCGCCCATTGGTTCTGGCAAGCAGCAAAAGCCAGGTGAGGGAGGCACAACCACGTGGCCTGGCCTTGCGGGAAGCCCCTCACCTGGCTTGCACTGCCTTCCAGGACTGGCAAGCGCAAAAGCCAGGTGTGGGGTTTCCCTCGATTGGAGGCTGGCTAGCTGGGAAAACGCCCGAAGGAGGTTGCGCCCCGGCCCCTTCTTCTTTTTCGCCGCTGCCACCTGACCATTCATCCTCCTCCCCCAAGCAGCAGCAGCAGGAGTTCGGCAGGAAGGGGAAGAAAGGGGGGAAGAGAGGTTTTCCTGCGGCACACCAGGTGATCGCTCACGGCACACTAGTGTGCCATGGAACAGTGGTTGGGAAACACTACTGTAAATGACATAGCTCAAAGAGGTCAACAATAGGGTTGTGAGTTTTCTGGGCTGTATGGCCATGTTCCAGAAGCATTCTCTCCTGACGTTTTGCAGGCAAAACGTCAGGAGAGAATGCTTCTGGAACATGGCCGGAAAAATAACAATATCCCAGCGATTCCGACCATGAAAACTTTTGACAATACAGGTCAACAATAATCTTGCAAGCTCATCTGGGACTCCCTTGATTGAATCAATCCACTGGCTAAATAGTCTTCCTTCTACAAATGTCACCTTAATCAATTATTATTTTCATTATTATTATTATTATTTCTTGATGTGCCCAAACTATGACAATTGCAGTTTATTTTTATGTAAATTTTGTGTGTGTCAGAAGCAGCTTGAGAAACTGCAAGTCGCTTCTGGTGTGAGAGAATTGGCCATCTGCAAGGACGTTGCCCAGGAGATGCCAGGAAGTTTTTAATGTTTTACCATCCTCGTGGGAGGCTTCTCTCATGTCCCAATATGGGGAGCTGGAGCTGATAGAGGGAGCTCATCCACGCTCTCCCCGGATTTGAATCTGCGACCTGTCAGTCTTCAATCCTGCTAGCACAGGGGTTTAAGCCACTGCACCACTGGGGGCTCCTGCAGTTTAATCAGGCCCGTCCATTAATATTTTTAGCAATTTATAGCATCCAAAGAACTCCCACAAAGCCCCACATTTCAAATGTTCAGATCTGATTTTCCCTGGGACCCATCCATTTGTCCACAGGAACCTCAGAAGTTTCCTCCAACATCACATTTCCAATGGTTTGATGTGCCTTCTGACAGTTGTGAAATAGCAACGAAAACAATGTTATGGTTGGGGTTCACCACAACACAAGGAACTGTATTAAGGGGTTGTGGCACTAGGAAGGTTGAGAAACACTGCATTAAGCGATCATTTGCACCATCGCATGGTGTAGACTTCAGTTTGGCTACTCTGGAAGAAACTACCTCAACAAAGGCCCCTTCTACACTGCCATATAATCCAGTTCAAAGCAGATAATCTGTTTTTTATATGCCAATGTAGAAAGGGCCCTGACTGCGGGATGAAAGCAGATTGGCAAGACTTGACTACCATGGCTCAATGGTCTTACAAGGTCTTTGGGCTTTTGCTTGCCTAATGGCAAACCTTGGGAAGAAAATCATCAGAGAGTCAGCCATGGGTGCATCCACACTGCAGAAGTAATGCAGTTCGATGCCACTTTAACTGCCATAGCTGTGGAATCCACGGAATCGTAATTCTGCAAGGTCAAAGTGTGCCGGTGCCTTGTCAAACTCCAATTCCCAAACTGTAT
Organism: Anolis apletophallus; assembly: GCA_030556195.1. Classification (NCBI taxonomy): domain Eukaryota; kingdom Metazoa; phylum Chordata; class Lepidosauria; order Squamata; family Anolidae; genus Anolis; species Anolis apletophallus. The sequence continues at coordinate 8,441,481 of JARBWK010000005.1, read as the reverse complement.
TCATTCTACAGTGTAGATAGCTGCATCTTAGGATTTGAGTCTGAGTTGTGCTTCCAAGGTTTGTGAACAAAGCAAATCCACCCATCTGCCAAAGCACTCCATCACTAGGCAAAAAAAGCCCCTGGAAAATACAAACACACAACTATTGGTATCCCTGGCACGCCTTCTAGGTGGCTTGAAATCAACCCTGATCCCTTCAGTAAATAAAAGTCTTCCGGAGCATTTACCAATCGGAAAGGCGTGGCTGCAACACCGGCGGAGTTTGGTACCCGTTGCTAGGAAATAGTGCAGGGCCAGTGATGCTCTGTTGCCGGGATGCTGTTGCTATGGAGAGGGAGGGAGCTGGATCTCCTGTTGCTAGGAGATTCCTGTTGTCAGGAGACAGGGAAGGTGGGGCTTGTTGCCAAGGCGCCTTGACAAAGCCAAGGGCTTTGAAAGGTAGCAACAGGGTGGGTGACATTGCCCTTTTCTGGGGGTCCCCTTTGCCATTGGTCCAGGGCAAGTCACCAAGGGATGGTTGCCATGCTTGGGGGGCCAAGGGGATTTTTGCCAGTCATCTCTTTATCCTTTTCTCTCTCCTTCCCTTCCTGCTTTCCTAATAAAGAAAGGTACCATCTTGAAAGCTTAGGGTCATCCGTTTGAAAATGGAAGGGATTCCAATCCCTTTATGGTTGGTAAACACACTAGGTTTTGGAAACCAAGCAAGTATTTGAGGGTGCATCTACGCAATATAATGAATGCAGTTTGATACCACTGGGAGCAGCTGTGGCCTGGGAGCTGTAGCTTGGTGAGGTCTCTGCACTCTTGGGCAGAGAAGGCGGAAGACCTTGTAAAACTATAGCTCCCAGGATTCTATAGCATTGAGCCACAGCAGTGCTGTTAAACTGCAATTAGACTACTGTGGCCTTAGGTGGGACTCTAACTGATTTATTTATTTATTGTGACAGAAGCGAACTAAACACACAAACACACCGAGTTTGAGAACTTGGCACTATACTAAATGTCCTTTGACCAGTAGCTGGCCACCCGGAGTCTCTCTGGTGTTGTTATAAGAAGGTCCTCCATTGTGCATGTGGCAGAAAGTGTTACTGGGTGACACCTGTTCAACTCCACAATTGTTGTGGAGTCCCCGATGTTATTTAACATCTTCATGAAGCTGCTGGGGGAGATCATCCGGAGTTTCGGAGTACGGTGTTATCTGTAGGCAGATGACGTCCAGATCTGTCACTCCTTCCCACCTGTTACTAAGGAGGCTGTCCAGACCTTGAACCGGTGCTTGGCCGCTGTGTCGGACTGGATGAGGGCTAGCAAATTGAAATTGAATCCAGGACAAGACAGAGGTCCTCCTGGTCAGCTGAAAGGCCGAACAAGGCATAGGGTTACAGCCTGTGTTGGATGGGGTTACACTCCCCCTAAAGACGCAGGTTCACAGTCTGGGACTGATCCTGGACTCATCGCTGAGCTTGGAACCCCAGGTTTCGGAGGTGGCCAGGGGAGCTTTTGCATAATTAAGACTTGTGCACCAGCTGCGCCCATACCTTGGGAAGTCTGATCTGGCTACGGTCATCCACGCTCTGGTTACATCCCGAATAGATTACTGCAATGCGCTCTACGTGGGGCTGCCTTTGAAGATGGTTTGGAAACTTCAGCTAGTACAATGGTCAGCAGCCAGATTACTAACTGGAGCGACATACAGGGAACATACCACCCCCACCCCACCCCTTGTTGTGTCAGCTCCACCAATTCAAAGTGCTGGTATTGACCTATAAAGCTCTAAACAGTTCTGGCCCAGCTTACTTGTCCAAGAGCATACACCCCTATGTCATACCTCGAAAGCTAAAATCATCCGGGGAGGCCCTGCTCTCGCTCCCGTCAACAGCTCAAATGCACCTGGTGGGGATGAGGGACAGGGCCTTCTTGCCGGTGGCTCCCCACCTATGGAACATGCTCCCGACAGAGGTAAGATTGGCTACCACCTTCCTAGTTTTTTGAAAGAAATTAAAGGCATGGTTCTGGGACCAGGGATTTGAATAGATGTAAGTAAGCAGCACTTTAAAGGGATGATCTGGAATGACAATATGATCGACGAGAATGGTTTACTGTTTCTAATTATGGATTTTGATTGGTTTTAAATTATGTATTATTTTAACTATCATATGTTTTATTTGTGATTTTATTATTGTAATTAAGTGTAATAGCCTCTTAACGGGGCTCACTGTAAGCCATCCTGAGTCCCCTCGAGGGGTTGAGAAGTGACGGGGTACAAATACGGTAAATAAATAAATAAACTACTGGTGTAATTTCTCCAGTGGTGTAGGGCGCAAACACCCCGTGATAATGCGGCATGTCTCATTAAGAGCCACACCCACTGTTTTAGCATGGTGAGATGTGTTCCACACTGGGCATGCGTACTCAGCAGCAGAGTAGCAAAACGCAAGGGCAGATGTCACAGTGTCTGGTTGCGATCCCCAGGTTGTGCCAGTCAGCTTTTGTATTATATTGTTTCTAGCACCCACTTTTTGCTTGATATTCAAGCAGTGCTTCTTCTAGGTCAGAGCATGGTCTAGGGCAGGGGTGCTCACACTTTTTCAGCATGGGAGCTACTGATTAAAAAACCAAGTCCCAAAGATCACCTACCCAGAAATGTAAAACGTATAACTATTTTCTTATTTATTTATTTATATTTATTATTCATTTTTATGTACCGCTCCTTCCAGCAGGCTCGGGGCAGTTTACATAAAATGAAGTTATAAAACATCAACATTTCAATTTAATAACAATATAAAACAGAGCATTAAAATACATCCAACGACCCCATTTCTCCCACACTGCCGTATTACCACACATATTATCAGCCAGAAAGTAAGAAGAGAGGCTTTGAACTGCAAGGCCATTTAATACTCAGCAAGGTAAACAAAGGGGCATGCAAAATACATCCAACCACCCCATTTCTCCCACATTTCCATATTCCCCAACATATATTTCTCAAGGAACAAAGCAAGCAGAGAGGCTTTGGAGCTAAAAGGCCATTTTTAAACATTAAAAATAAACAAAGAGACATGCCACCCGGGCTATGGATACCTTGTAAGAAGGCAAGGATGTGGTTTCTCTATCCCGGGGGGATTGCTTTCTTGCCTCCTTCTAAAGGCTCAGGTCTCCAAGGACCAAACTGGACACTTCGGTTAACTCAAAAGGCTTTATTGTTCATAACATGAGTTAACTTCACTCAGGCACACTGCTTAGTTTTCCCCAAAATAATAACAGGCTTACTTTAAAGTTCTTTGCTGTTTTGGTCCAGGAAGCTGAAGCTGAAAAGCTCTCTGAGTCTTTCCTCTCCCAATGGCCTCGAGGTAGGGACACTCTTGGCCCCAGTCAGATGGCCAAACTTGAAGACATGAAGTCTTGCTCTAGATGCCAAAAAACTGGTTTGGAGGCGCTTGGAACTCCTCAGCGTTGCTTAGCCTTCCGGTATGCTGAGCTTTCTGTATGAATTCCAAGGATAGTCAGACTGGTGTTGAAAGATGGCCTGACCAAGGGCCTGGTCAGCAAACCCTCTAAACCAGTGTTTCTCAACCTTCCTAATGCCTCGACCCCTTAATACAATTCCTCATGTTGTGGTGACCCCCAAACCATAAAATTATTTTTGTTGCTACTTCACAACTGTAAGTTTGCTACTGTTATGAATAGTAATGTTAATATCTGATAAGAAGGATGTATTTTCATTCACTGAACCAAATTAGGCGCAAACACGCTCAAATTTGAATACTGCTAGGGTTGGGGAGGCTTGATGTTGTCATTTGGGAGTTGCAGTTGCTGGGATTTATAGTTCACCTACAATCAAAAAGTATTCTGAACTCCACCAACGATGGAAGTGAACCAAACTTGGCACACAGAATTCCCATGACCAACAGAAAATGCTGGAAGGGTTTGGTGGGCATTGACCTTGAGTTTTGGAGTTGTAGTTCACCTACATCCAGAGAGCACTGTGGACTCAAACAATGATGGATCTGGACCAAATTTGGCATGAATCCTCAATATGCGCAAATGTGAACACTGGTGGAGTTTGGGGAAAATATACCTTAACATTTGGGAGTTGTAGTGGCTGGGATTTATAGTTCACCCACAATCAAAGAACATTCTGAACCCCACCAATGATAAAATTGGGCCAAACTTCCCACACAGAACCCCATATGACCAAGACTCAATACTGTGTTTTCTGATGGTCTTTGGTGACCCCTCTGACACCCGACCCCCAGGTTGAGAAACACTGCTCTAAACACATCCTCTTCAGGAGAAGTCCTGGAAAGCTCTGGAATACAAAATGGCTTGATCCCCAAAATCCCTGGGAAAGGGGGCGGAACAAACTCAACTGGGCTCTGCAAACAATGACTGGCAGGTGCAAAGAACCAATCAATGCAACCAAACCTTTGCAAACTGAGCAGGCTGCAAAAACACAATTCAACAGTGCAAGCTTTTGGAACTTAAAGTTTTCCATGCAAGTGGCACTCACTGCGCCGTCACAATGAGGACGAGTGTCAGCCCTGATTATACTTGGTTAGCAGACTACTAATTGATAGCATGGGCCTTGGTCATCCAAAAAGAAAGAATCTTCCCAATTTCAAAAGGGTCACCATAATTTGGAAACAATGGAAGGTACGCAATAACATACACATGCCAGTGACAGCATTTCTGGAGGTGTTGCTATTTACCTGGTTGGGTCCCCTCTTCTATCCAATCATTAAAGTTACAGGAGCCTTCCTTATTTTTCATTTATTTGCATAAAGATTTGAGAGTCTTTTTGGATGGGCTTCAGCAAGATGATTCCACAATGCACACTGAGTGGTTTTTCGTTTACTTAAGACTCCATGCCTGTACTCTTCGACTATGGGGTTGGAATCTGATATGTCAGGCATGAGCAAACATGGGCCCTCCAGGTGTTTTGGACTTCAACTCCCATAATTCCTAGCAGCCTACTGGAATTGTGGGAGTTGAAGTCTGTTTAGTCAAGAGAAGGGGGTTTTGAACATATATCCAAGGCTTATACATATGATGCCTGGCTTTAAAATGTCCTTTCACTTTTCCCCAACCTCAGAGCCACAAGTGGTTCCCATTATCCTCAGTCTGCATGGCAGATAATAATAGTCAGAAGTGATGGAAGTTGTCGTTCTGTAACAACTAGGGATCCAATTTGAGGGTAACAACTAAAGAGCACCGACCTTATCAATCTGTATCTATATACATCCATATCAAGATAGAGCACTGTGACTCCCACCGACAATGGACCTGGAACACATTTGGGACACAGAACCCCTATAACCAATGAAAAATGCTGGGGAAGTTTGGGGGAATTGACCTTGATTTATAGGAGTTGTAGTTCACCTACACGCAGAGAGCATTGTGAACCCAAACAATGATGGATCTGAACCAAACTTGGCACGCATACCCAATATGCCCAAATTTGAATATTAATGGGGTTTAGGGGGAATTGACTTTGACATTTGGGAGTTGTGGGTACTGGGATTTTTAGTTCTCCAACAATCAAAGAGCAATCTGAACACCACCAACGATGGGCCTGGACTTCACTTGGAACACAGAAATCCCATGACCAAATGAATCTTCTGGAGGGGTTTGAGGGGTCTTACCCACCTTGGTGGGAGTTGTAGTACACCCTGCGGCTAGAGAGCACACTAAACTCGGTGACGCATCTGGAGCAAACTTGCCACACACGCCTAGCATGACTAACTTTATTTATTTATTTATTTACTTACCGCATTTGTATACCGCCTTTCTCAGCAACTCAAGGCGGTTCACAGTCGGCAGCAATTCAATGCCATAACAATTATAAAAATACAGTTAAAACAATTAAAACATTTAAAATGTGATATAAAAAAACAATACAGCCTGTAAAAGCAAAATCCTGGGCGTGTCTTTACTAAAATCATTGCCCAATTGCATTGTAGGTCGTTCAATATATTCATTTTCGTCTAATTATGCTCCAGTAGTAAAAGCTTGCTCGAAGAGCCAGGTCTTAACCTTTTTACAGAAGGTCAGAATGGAGGAAGCCGATCTTATATCCCTGGGAAGGGCGTTCCATAGCCGAGGGGCCACCACTGAGAAGGCCCTGTCTCTCAACCCCGCCAAGCGCATCTGCGAGAGGGAGGCGGGATCGAGAGCAGGGCCTCCCCAAATGATCTGCTTTAAGTACAGATTGAGTTTAAGATGGTCAACCTGGCATGATGTGAGTTGTAGTTCACCCACAACCTTATGTATTTTCTTAATGGGACCATCCCACAAATTAAAAATATGACTTTTTCAAATAACCTGGGCATCTTTGAGTACACAAGCTAGTATAATATAATTGTAGTTATCCCTCTCTTCATCCATAGATTCAACGGCCCTTTAAAGGCGATCATAAGGCTGATGTGGCTCTCAATACACACCTAAATTATAGAAATGGAAGCTTTGGGATCCAGATAAATATTGTCTTCTCCATTTGTTGCCTGGTTCAGGGAGATGCTCTTGTTTTGAAGCCGGCTGTGCCACAAGCAGCACTGCCTGAAATGTCCTCTTCTGCACCACCATTAAAGTCCAGTTCTCTCCCTGGCAGCTCCGTTGGGGTCTTGTTGCCATCGTGACAAGGACAGTGGAATGGGATCTAAAAGTTGGGGTGGGGAGGATTCCCATGGGGCACGGAGAGCCCTGGAGACAAGGATTTGGTCCCGCTCTGTCTGGGTTTCTGCCCTATGCCCATGCGGCTCTTCCCCCGCCTCTTATCCTCTAATACTATCAAAACAGCATCGGGATTAAGACTTGTGATTCACGGTTGCGGGTTGCCCTGGCATTCACCCAGTCTGGCACCCCCTGCCCGGCAGGACCCTTGGTAATCGTTAGTAATCGGGCACAAACAAACAAACAAGGGAGCAGCTGCCCAGCTTAATCTGCCGATGGCCTTGCAGGGAAGTCTCTTAAGGGGATTGGGTTCGGCTCATTGGGTGATTCCCAGGCGGGGTCTGGATACAGAAATAGCTGGGGGTCTCTGCAACCTGCACACCCCCTCCTTGGCTTGTTGGCTTTGTAGTCCTGAGTCAGTCGGAGGAAGGGACCACCATGTTGCTATGGAGACAGCATCCATCAGGGATGCTGGAGAAGATGCTGATGACACTGGGATGCTCCTTGGTAAAGGCCAGGAAAGGCTTTGGGTGAAGGTAACATTTTTTGAGATGTGTGTGTGTATATATATACACACATACACATATACACATATACAGAAACACACACACATACAGTAGACTCTCAATTAACTGGAACTCTCAAGTAACCAGAAAAATAAATAAATAAAATACTTCATGTTGCATTCACAAGGCTGTTTTTATAATACAGTAAAACTATGGCCCCATCTGCACAGCCATATAATGTGGTTTAACTGCATTGAACTGCATTGTATAGCAGTGTAAACTCATATCATGCTACATTGAACTGTATTATATGGCAGTATAAACTCATATCATCCAGTTCAATGCAGTTAAACTGATTTATAGAGCAGTGTAAACCCATATAATCCAGTTCAATGCAGTTAAAGTGCATGATATGGCAGTGCAAACTCATATGATCCGTTAAACTGCATTATATGTCAGTGTAAACTCATATAGTCCAGTTCGATGCAGTTAAACTGCATTATATGGCAGTACAAACTCATCTATTCCAATTCAATGCAGTTAGACTACTGTAACGCCCTCTACGTTGGCCTTCCCTTGGCGACGATTCGGAAACTCAAGCTAGTGCAGAATGCCGCTGCTCGCCTGCTGGCAGGAGTGCCGGTGAGGCAGCACATTACGCCCATCCTCCAGCAACTGCACTGGCTGCCAATTGAGTACCGAATCACCTTCAAGGTGCTGGTGTTGACCTTTAAGGCCTTGTACGGTCTAGGGCCTGCGTACCTCTTGGACCGCCTTGCCCCATACGATCCCCCGAGATCACTCCGCTCAGCAGAGCAAAACCTGCTGGAGATTCCACCGATCCGCCTCTGCCGCCTATCATCAACTAGGCAGCGCTCCTTCTCAGTAGCAGCTCCAACGGCCTGGAATGCCCTGCCGGAGGAGGCTAGAGCCATACGGGAGCTCGCCCCCTTCCGCAGGGCCTGTAAGACCTTCCTTTTCAAGCAGGCCTTCGGTTGACATATAACGCCTCTTGCTTTCAATCGATTTATGACTCTGTGTTACCGTTTTTGTCACTTAGTGTAATTTTAACAATGTTTTAATGATGTTTTTAGTATCATTTTTGTTATTTTTATGGTTATAGCATTGTTTTATTTTGTTCGTGAGTCGGCATGAGTGTTGCCTGCCGATCACTATGTATGTCTTGTAACCCGCCACGAGCCCTCGGGAAGAGGCGGAATACAAATGCAAATAATAAATAAAATAAAATAAATATTATAAGGCAGTGTAAGCTCATATAATCCAGTTCAATGTGGTTAAAGTGCATTATATGGCAGTGTAACCTGATATAATCCAGTTCAATGCAGTTAAACTGCATTATAATGCAGCTTAAACTCATATAATCCAGTTCAATGAGGTTAAAGCAAATTATATGGCAGTGTAACCTCATATAATCCAGTTCAATGCAGTTAAACTACATTATAGGACAGTATAAACTCATATGATCCGGTTCAAGGCAGATAAATTCCATGATAGAGGAGTTTAGATGGGGCCTCAGTTACATTGTTACATTGGTCATTATTTGCATTTAATTACTGTGTTGCAGTATTAACATCCTGTCAATACAGAGTTTATGCAAGTGCAATGGCAGCAAAAAAGGGGCACAATGCCATATGCATTACATTATATCATCAGTATAGACTCATAGAATGCAGTTTAGCTGCATTATATGAGTTTACACTGACCATATAATGTAGTTTCACATTGTATTATATGGCAGTGTAGATGGGGCCTTGGAGCCCCTGGTGGCGCAGCGGGTTAAACCGCTGAGCTGCTGAACTTGCTGACCAAAAGGTTGGCAGTTCGGATCCAGGGAGCACGGGGAGTTCCTGCTGTTAAGACCAGTTTCTGCCAACCTACCAGTTCAAAAACATACAAATGTGAATAGATCAATAGATACCGCTCCGGCGGGAAGGTAACGGCGCTCCATGCAGTCATGCCAGCCACATGACCTTGGAGGTGTCTATGGACAACGCTGACTCTTTGGATTAGAAATGGAGATGACTGGAGTTAATATCAGGGGGAAACCTTTATCTTTACATTAGATGGAGCCTTGGAGTCTCTACTGTAAAGATCTATGAATGAATTATAATCTAGGAGCTGTATATATGTAAGCATGTATGTATGCATACATTTATAATCTAGGAGCATCAAGCTTTGGAAGTTTCATCCCTCCATTCCAGATTTTCCCCCTCTAAAACTGTTATCACTTGAATAAGAATTACAAAACACTGCTGTCCAGATAGGTAGCTTAGATAGTGACGAGTCTGATTGTAATGTAATTGCAGCTCTCCTAAATCTGTGGGTTTGGGGCCCAGTGACAGGTTTCCAAAGGACCAGATAAGACGCAGACAGATTGAAGGCAAAATCAGAGGTTTATTCTCAATGGCCAGAGAGGATGTCTGCGGAGACAGTACTCCAAAAAACGAACACCTTTAATGTCCATTTAATGATTCGGAAGGAATGAGGTGTGGCAATCGATAATGGGCTTGACATTCTAGCTCTGGATGATACAATGGTGTTAGTCCAGATAAACAATGGGTGCTTAAGGTGATGCCCATCTCAATGGGTGTCGCAAGAGTGAGTCTGGTTTGGAGGCATTCCCAAAGATAATCTAGATCAGGGGTGCTCAGAATGGTGATCGCGATCACCAGGGTGATCTTCGGGCCTCATCCTAGTGATCTTCGGGGCCCTGACCAGGTTTTTTTGCTGTTGGTCCTCTTCACGCGCCCCTGCACGCTGCAAAGAAGTCCTTTGTCGTTGCTCCTCCCCGCTCCCTGCTTGCGCGCCGCCTCCAAAAGCTCCAGAGTCCAAGAGGCAGAATGGGCCCCCTCTTTTGGATTCCTCCCCCTCCCTCCATCCTTCTCCAGCCACTCAGAGTCGTAGGAGACCAAAGGGGGCGGGCCTGGATGACGCGATGCATGGCTGGCCCCGCACGTATGCGCAGAAGCGCCCATTCTGCCTCTCGGACTTCTCATGAGCTCTTGGAGGTGGTACGCATGTTGGCGGTGTGGAAATAGGAGCAACCATGGAGGAGGAGAAGAAGGACGCTTTGGGGTCATTTCCTTACCGCATCTCAAAGGTCAGTCTTTTTTACTTTGGGGTGGGTGTTTGATTGTTCTGTGGCATGTCCCTTTGTTTATTTTTAATGTTTAAAAATGGCCTTTTAGCTCCAAAGCCTCTCTGCTTGCTTTGTTCCTTAAGAAATATATTTTGGGGAATATGGCAGTGTGTGAGAAATGGGGTGGTTGGATCTATTTTTATGCTCTGTTTTATATTGTTGTTATTAAATTGAAATGTTGATGTTTTATAACTTCATTTTATGTAAACTGCCCCGAGCCTGCTGGAAGGAGCGGTACATAAAAATGAATAATATAAATAAATAAATAAGAAAACAGTTATACGTTTTACATTTCTGGGTCGGTGATCTTTGGGACTTGGTTTTTTAATCAGTAGCTCCCATGCTGAAAAAGTGTGAGCACCCCTGATCTAGATCATATCATGTGAAACAGGAAAGAGGACCCAGGGGCTCTTACACAAGTCCATTGTGTGTTTCTCCCCAAACTTTCCTGTTTATTGTGAAAGGATTGTGGTAATTTGAGAAATGATTTTCTGAAGTCCAAGGTGGGATGAGGCAACATTCCCAGGAAACTCAAAATAGGTTATTACAATGTGGCCATGTGTCTCAGTTGAGCCACATCTTATAATTCGTAATTTTGGGGTAACTAAATGGCTGAATGTACACAAACTTTGTTTCATGCACAAAAGTATTTAAAATATAGTGTATAAATTTGCCTTCAGGCTATGTGTAAAAGGCATATGTAAAAACATAAAATGAATGGTGGGTTCAGACTTGGGTCCCATATCCTAGGCATCTCATTGTGCCTTTACATCTCTAGGCCCTTCAGTAAAACTCTATAGCAGGGGTGCTCACACTTTTTCAGCATGCGAGCTACTCTTAAAGCAACCAAGTCCAAAAGATCTACCTGCCCCCGCCACCGTGTGCTCCCGCGCACTCCCGCCGTGCGCTCTTGCCACCGCGCATGCTCCTGCTGCTGTTTTCAGCCCGCGCAGCGCTTCTTCCGCCTGCGGGGCATTTCAGGAAGGAGAAAGCACGAGGTGGGGCATCCAGAGGGAGCACTCCGCCCTGCCTATCTCGTCGGCAGCGGAGGCTGCACAGCTGCTTCTAGGCGAGAGAGAGGCAGGGCGCTCCCTCCAGAGGCCACGCCTCATGCTTCCTTCTTCCTGCAATGCCCCACAGATGAAAGAAGCACCGCAAGAGCGGAAGGCAGTAGAAGGCGCGCGCGTGCGTGCGGAGTGTGCGCGCGCATGGCAGGAGTGCCTCATTCGGCTGGTGAGGCCCGAAGATCACCTGGAAGAGGGCCGAAGATCTACTACGGTAGTAGCTCCCGAGCTACCAAATGAGCACCCCTGCTCTATAGTATGCTGGGACTGATAACCATGGAAGTTGTAGTTTCACAAGGTCTTTAGCTTCCTTTGCCAAAGAGTGCTTGTGCATCAATAAACTACAACTCCCAAGGTTTCCATAGCATTGAGCCATGGCAAAGTAATATCATATTTTGACCATTTGTCCAAACTTCTCTGGACACCTTCCAGCTGGCCTTTCTTGACTCATGATGTCCAGAACTGGACATGATATTATTACAGGCGAGGTCTGACCAAAGCAGAATAGAGTGGGACTGTAGGCTTGAGGGAGGGGGGAGTTAAATCTAGGATATAGTTATTTATTTACTTTATTTATATTCCGCTCTTTTCATCCCGAAGGGGACTCAGAGCAGATTACAGTACACATACCTGCAGACAATCCCTACAGTTCAACATATATAGACATATTTAGACATATATAAACAAACATAGACGAACAGAGGCAAACTTCTGGCCAGCAGGGGGAGCTGATGCACTCCTCATCTCTCTCAGCGCTTTCCAGCATCCCTTGTTGTTCTTCCGCAATCCTCAGCGATTCCTGGAGTTCTTTATGGCCTCATAAATCAGTCAAAATTTGCCTCCCCACTTAATGTGGTACCTTTATCTCCTACTTGACCAATGAACTGTCTTTCGGGCTGCAAAGGTCGACAGCAAGCTACACTTAAGGTCGAGCACCCACCTCGACCCGGGCAGGCCTCGAACTCATGACCTACTGGTCAGAGAGATCTTATGCAGCTGACACTTAGCCAGCTGCGCCACTTCCCTGTGCATCTCTAGATAGATAGATAGTAAACAGATAGATAGATCCTAGAATTTATTTATTCATTTATTGACATTATTTCTACCTCGCCCTTCTCCCACAAGGGGACTCAGGGCGGCTTCACATGTGTATCAATGATGCTATACAAAAATACATTCAATACAAACAGTAGTATAAAAACATTATAAAATCATCAATTAAAAATCATCAACAGTCATGTTAACATGCTGCTAAAACCAGATTCCAGCCAATAATTCCAATATCGTCATGTCACAGTATTCAAGTCCAGCTGCCATTATCCAATGCTCGATACCTTTAGTCAAATGCCTGGGCCCACAGCCAGGTCTTTAGTTGTCTCCTAAAAGACAGGAGGGAGGTGACTAACCTGATGTCCTTAGGAAGGAAGTTCCCCAGACGGGCTGCCACTGCTGAGAAGGCCCTGTCTCTCGTCCCCACCAACTGCATTTGTGAGAGTGGCGGGATCAAGAGCAGGGCCTCTCCTGAACATCTTAAGCTATGTGGTGGTTAATAGCAGGAGATACATTTGGACAGGTAAACTGGGCCAGAGCTGTTTAGGGCTTTAAAGGTTAACACCAGCACTTTGAATTGTGCCCGGAAACTAATTGGCAGCCAGTGAAGCTGACGTAACAGAGAAGTGAATCGCTCCCTGTATGCCACTCTCGTTAGCAACCTGGCTGCCGACCGATGGACAAATTGAAGCTTTCGAGCAGATTTCAAAGGTAGCCCTACGTAGAGAGCATTGCAGTAGTCTAAACAGGACGTAACCAGAGCGTGGACCACTGTGGTCAAGTCAGACTTCCCAAGGAAGGGGCGCAGCTGGTGCACAAGCTTTAATTGTGCAAAAGCTCTCCCAGCCACCGCCGAGACCTGGGGATCCAGGCTCAGCGATTAGTCCAGGATCACTCCCAAGATGCGAACCTGTGTCTTCAGAGGGAGTGTAACCCTGTCTAACACAGGCTGTAACCCTACTCCCTGTTCGGCCTTTCTACTGACCAGGAGTACCTCTGTCTTGCCTGGATTAAGTTTCAATCTGTTTGCCCTCATCCAGGCTGGCACAGCAGCCAAGCACCCGTCCAGGACCTCCTTAGTAACAGGTGGGAAGGAGCAGGGCCGTAGCCAGGATGCGGGGGCTGAGTTTGGTTCGGGGGGGCTGAGACTGGGTGGAAGAGGGTCTACCCTAGCAAACCTTTTGTATTGTTATCCCAATAACCCCATTAATGTGGGATATAATGAGCATGGTGATCAGATCATGATATGAATAAACATAACAGTTTAAATAACTACCAGTAAGGCTTTTTTGCGGACCAGCCTGATTTAGCCCCCCTGGCTACATGCCTGGGAAGGAGTGAATCACATTGAAGTGAATCACCCAGCTTGTGGTCTCCTAAGACAGTGATTTTCAACCTTTTTTGAGCCGCGGCACATTTTTTACATTTACAAAATCCTGGGGCACACCACCAACCAAAATGACACAAAATAACACTCTAACACAGTAATACATATAGTTAATGTTTTTAAATGTATTTATACACTCTGTTCGGCATTTGCATTTTCCCTTCTCAAAAACTTCTCCATCACTGTCACTCGCTTGTCTTGCTGCGATCCCAAATTGCCACTGTCACTTGACGCGCAGCTGCAGCACTAGCTCTAACTTTGTCTATTTAGCCACATCTGAGCGAATCCAAGATGGCGCGACCATAGCACTCTCGTGTCACTTCTTAGGTGACACGAGAGTGCTATGGTTCCATTTCTTAAAGGGACAGATGCGCCTTATAGTTTATATATGAATGAAGTTCGAAAATAATTTCCCACGGCACACCTGGTAATCTCTCACGGCACACTAGTGTTCCACGGCACACTGGTTGAAAATCACTGTCCTAAGACTCCTAGATCCCTTTCAAAATGCAAATGTACTGTTTTCAAGGCAGGAGTCCCCCATCCTAGATATCTGCATTTCATTTGTTTCTGCCAAAGTATAATACCTGACATTTCTCCCAGGTGAAATTTACTTGGTCAGTTTGGCCCAACCTTCTAATCTATTCCGGTCATTGTGATTTTTTAAAATTTTGATGTCATTTTCACATTAAAAGAGTTATCAACACATTTAAAGAGTTAACCTGAAATAAGAAACTGAATTTGCTGATTGACTTCAGAACATCCAGGAGAGCCGGAGGTCGAGAGGAACTGCACTTGACCTTCTATTTGGCAAGAGGTATTAATGTTTACTTTGTTATTGTCAATGTGTGTCTTCAAGTCATTTCCAACGTGTGGCAAACCTATTGCAGGGTTTTATTGGCAAAACGTGCTGGCTTTAGCCTTTATAGCCCTTAGCGGTTCTTGTCCAACTTATCTGTCCGAACGCATCTCTCCCTATGAACCATCCAGGTGTTTAAGATCATCCGGAGAGGCCCTGCTCTCGGTCCCACCTACTTCGCTGACCCGATTGGCAGGGACGAGAGACAGGACCTTCTCAGTAGTGGCCCCTTGGCTATGGAACGCCCTTCCTAGGGACATTAGATCGGCCCCCTCCTTCCTAACATTTCGGAAGAAACTGAAGACCTGGCTGTTTGAGCAGGCATTTGCAGACGAATTATAATCATTTAACTGAGACCTATGGAATTAATATGACGTTGCAATAGAAATCGACTCTATTGATGAGACGCTGAGATTTGGTTTTTTAATAATTTTATAATTTTAACTGTTATTTGTATTGTTTTTATATAGTTGTGTATTAATTGTTTGTTGTATTTTATATTGTGACATTGTTGCCGCATGTACACCGCCTCGAGTCGCCTTCAGGCTGAGAGGAGCAGTATAAAAATACAGTAAATAAATAAATTACATAAATAAATGCGTTCAGAAGAGGAGTGCCATTGCCTTCCTTTGAGACCGAGATTGCAACTTCCCAAGAATTCAAGTATGTTGAGCCCAAGAATGTGATCGACATACCAGAAGCTAAAATACCTGTAATTGAGGCTCCCTAAGCATCCCCTCAGAAGGGTTTGATCTCCAGACCTTTGGCCCTTTTGGTGGCCCTTCTCTAGATACCTTTACTCTTGTCCATCTCCTTTTTGAATTACTTTGCTCAGAACTAGACACGGTCTTATTCCAGGTGAGATCTAACACAGGTTAGAGACTATGACTTCACTCGACTAGACTAGAACATGACTGATGAATCACATTGGCGCCTCACAGTCTTGATTCATGTTCAGCTTGAGGACTACTAAGACTCCCAAGATCACATGGAGTGTTTCCAAGCCAGGCGTCAACCATCCTATATCTCTGCATTTAATTTCTATTGCCAAAAATGTCATACCATACACTTTCCCCCCAGTTTAGATTCATTTTGGAGTTTTTTTGGTCCAGCTCTCTAATATGTTAAGGCTACTTTGGGATCCTGATCCTGTCCTCTGGGGTAGAATCATAGAATAATACAGTTGGAAAAGACCCCAGGGACTATCCAGTCTAACCCTGTCATGCAGGGAAAGCACAATCAAAGCACCCCCAACAGATGGCCATGTAGTCTGTGTCCAAAGGAGATCTGACACAGAGAGTTCCACTGTTGAATAGCTCTTCTTATGGTCAATAAGTTCTTCCTCATGTTCACGTTTCCTGCCATTTGAACCCATTGTTCCATTGCGTTCTATGCATTGGCAGGCATCCTCACAGGTTGTGAGGTTGTGAAGGCTCCATTGCGTCCTAGCTTCCAGGGCTGCAATTTGGTGCCATTTGCAAATGAGATTGGCATGCCTACTATTCCATTCATCAAAGTCAATGATAAAGATGTTAGAAGTTAGATAGAAATGGCAAGGCATTTCAAATAATGGAGAAAATACTTTGATGAACATGTGGAATATTGATAGCACCTGGGTAATGACTGTGAATGTCACGATGCAACACCTAAGGGTTGAGTTGCTGTGAGATTTCCAGGCTGTATGGCCATGCTCCAGAAGCATTCTCGCCTGACGTTTCACCCACATCTATGGCAGGCTTCCTCACAGGTTGTGAGGTTGTGAAGAAAGAAAGAGCAACTCAGTGATTCCAGCCAAGAAAGCCTTCAACAACACCCACAAGGATTATTGTCCTTTATTGATGACCTATCAGCAGATGGCTATATAACAGGCATGGGCAAATTTTGGCCCTCCATGTGTTTTGAACTTCAGGTCACACAATTCCTAACTGCCAGTAGAGTTGAAGTTCAAAACACCTGGAGAGCCAACGTTTGCCCATGCCTGCTATATAAGGAGGATGAAAGAATCCATCTTTCTCTCTCCTGTGTGACTCAGTGTGAGTATCTGCCTGCGTTTTATGTGACTATCTGATGACTCTGATTGTTTGCACGTACAAGGATCTGTGAATCCCGTCTGTACATTTTGTATATATTGCAATGGTGAAGATTAAAGCCACCCTGCGGGGATGAGAAGTGCGGGGTAAAAATGATGTAAATAAATAAAATAAATAACATTTTGGATGAAAACCTGAATCTGTGAGCTTACTATACAGTGTATAGACATGGTGAGATGCTAGCAGTAGACCAGTGGTTCTCAGCCTTGGGTCCCCAGATGTTTTTGCCCTACAACTCCTAGAAATCCCAGCCGGTTTACCAGCTGTTAGGATTTCTGGGAGTTGAAGGCCAAAAACATCTGGGGACCCCAGGTTGAGAACCACTGCGAGTAGACTCTGTTGATAGATGGGGGGGAAGCATGTTTGTTCTATATTTTGCTTGCTTCTGGGACAATGGCTATCCAGGTTGCAGCCGTTCAGGGAAGTCGTGATTTGGAAACTATAAATCACTTCACGACCAGCACCCTGTGGCACTTTGCTATCAAGGAATTCTGACATTTGGGAAGTTCTTCCATGTCTTTTCCTGGAGTTTGAAGAAGACCTTCAGCTTTTTGAAAGGAAAGCCAGAGGCAAACAGAATGGACATCAATAAAGACACCAAAGGCAAGGAGATCCAGACCAAGAACACACTTTATTCCAAGATTACAACCACCATTTCACCATTTCCCGAGCTAGTCACATAACCACATAGATGGATCACGTGCCATTAACTTTTCCCCCCCTACAATCCTACTTTCTTCCAAAACCACAGTCACCACTAACACAACATTTACCAAGAAGGAAACCCACAGCTTAGAGCACCGTTTTGCAGGCAGACCGTGTTTATTAGTACCGTATCCTCATTATTATTATTATTACTACTACTACTAATCATTATTAGTCCTTTCATCATTCTGGTTGCTGCTGTTGGCACCTGCGGAGAAAACTGTCAAGCGTTGGGAGAGGTTTAAGAAGAAGAAAAAGGGGCTGAGAAAACCCCTTTGCTGGAGTTTTTTGTACCTGAGAAAAGAGTTTTATTTTCTTATTTTTTATTATTCAAAAATTATTATTATTATTATTATGAATATTATATATCTATATATATTTTTAAATTTTCCAACAAGTCACACACACCCACGCACGCACGGAAACCAAAAAAATTACAGGCGGCAGGAACGCGAAGGAAAAGGTTATTCACAGCAGAGAGTTGTTTTCCAAAAAAAGAAAAGGGACGGAAGAGAGACGGACGCTCCAGACATCTCTAATGCACTAAATGTCGCACACTTCGTCTTTTTCCGTGTGGATTCACCATCGAGCACCACTTTTTTCCCCTTTTTCCTTCTCCCCTTACAAACACAGTCCCACCCTTTTTTCCCCACCCCGTTCAACCCAAAATTATAAACCGCTCCGAGAGAAAAGTCAGGACAAGAGGAAAACAGAGCTTTTGTCAGAGAATTACTTCGGGAGGCGATAACAACACCCAGGTTCCCCCATAGCCAGCAATGGACAGTAAAGATACACCCCTCAATAGCTTGAGGAGTCGCAATTCATGTTCCCAATAGATTGCAGAGGAAGTATTTCATAATAAAAATACTAATTTTGTTTTCAAATGTGAAGTACATGTCCTGCCATTTCCAGTATTGTTTTTAGATTTGCATTCATGCAGTGGACTCTCAGTTATGCAGATCTCTCATGCTTTAAATAGGTTACAGAGGAATTATATCAGGCATGGGCAAACTTTGGCCCTCCAGGTGTTTTGGACTTCAAATCCCACAATTCTTAACAGCTGGTAGGCTGTTAGGAATCATGAGAGTTGAAGTCCAAAACACCTGGAGGGCTAAAGTTCGCCCATGCCTGCTATATAAGGAGGATAAAAGAATCCATCTTTCTCTCTCCTCTGTGACTCAGTGCGAGTATCTACCTGTGACTATCTGATTACTCTGATTGTTTGCATGTACAAGGAATGAGGATCTGTGAATCCTTAAGTGGCTTGGGGGGGGGAGGAAAGGGCCTGACGCTGTTAGGAAGTGTGGGTGTTGAAGTCTAAAACACCTGGAGGGTCCATGTGTGCCCATGCCTGAATTATATAATACACATATCTTCTTCTTTCCAATGTGAAGTATACCTCCTTCCATTTGCGGTTATGTTTTCAGATTTGATTTTTGTTTTGTTAATATACAGTGGACTCTCAGTTAACCAGAACTCTCAAGCAACAGGTAAAGCATTCTCAAAGCTGTTTTTAGAATACGGAAAAATTCAGTGACATTAACTTTGTCTTAACTTGCTTTGAATAACTGTATTTCAAGATTAATACAAAGTCAATACAGAGTTTATGGTATGGTGTAATATGAGGTATAGTATTATTTTAATATCAACTCTTGGGCAACCAGAAACGACATTTGTCTGGCATCTTCTAATCCCAATGGGTGCTGGTTAATTGAGAGTCTACTGTGATCATATATATATAGGAAGCAGCAGGGCACCAATGGTTGGCCTTTCTATGGCACAAAAGCAAGGACTGCAGAAAAGTTATTTCACACCAATTTTTTTCCAAACCCAAAAGTACTCCCATTGTAAGTTTTTGCCTTTGTTCTCCATTGCGGATGCCAGGGGATGCTGGGTGTTGCTTCCCCCTCCCAAAGCAACCTCACCCAGGCTCTGCGAGGAAGCGTTGTGAAGTTTGTGCTTGAAGTCGGAAGGAAGAGAGACGGAGCCAGGAGAAAAAAACACCGGCCCCAACTCCATGGTTGTGGGTCAGACCCTGCGGCAGGTTTGATCCTGTCCCAAGGTTCTGGAACCTGAGGAAAGTTACTTTTTATATATATTATAATTTTTTTTTGCCTGAAAAGTTTGTAAACTCTGAGTAGTTCGTGAGGCCAAACTGGTCCCCATGGGCAAGAGAAAGGGCCCCTTCGGGCAAGGCGAGAAAAATAGCCAGTCCAAGAACCTGAACTGGAAAGAGAAGAAAAGATAGATAGATAGATAGAGAGAGAGAGAGAGAGAGAGAGAGAGAGAGAGAGAGAGAGAGAGAGAGAGAGGACAGATAGACAGACAGACAGACAGCGGCATAGACTTCAGAAGAGGCTGGCATTGCAAAAAAAGGGCATCTCTGTGCATGGCTGGGTAATGGCCAGGCGCAATCCGCACCTGGTTTCTGTGTCCATTTGGAAAAAGGCTCGCCATCTCCATTTTAAATTTGTGTTTGCAGACTTACAATCCTTGATACCCAAGGCCTGTCCTGCGAGGGCCCCAGAACTCAGTTTCAGAGCCTTTGTGCCCTGAGATTTGTGACGCTGTAAGAGGCAAGAGGACCTTGAAGCATGTGCAGAGTGCTTTCTTCACACACACATACATAGACAATAAAGCAAACAGGGGTTTACCGAGGCTGAAGGTTTAGGAGAAGGGCAGGGCTTCCGGGTCTGAGAGCATGACGTGACAGCACTATTCGTGTTAAACAACAACTCCCTGACCCACAGCTGGAAATGAAAGATGTTACGGGGATGATGGGCCTTGAAACTCAACTTTACTGAAGGGGATATGGTTGGGGAAGTTCCCCACCAACCCAAGCTATTTGTGTTACATCAATTGGCTGTTAGGAATTGTGGGAGTTGAAGTCCATAACACCCGGAGGTCCCATCTGCCTATGCCTATAAGGAGAACGAAAGAATCCATCTTTCTCTCTCCTGTGTAACACAGTGCGATTATCACGGGCGTTTACCTGCTTTAGAGACAGTCCCCAATAGCCAAGATCTTTCATACAATTGTACACAGCTGTGATCATCCAGCTAAATAAGCGATTTCAGCCCTGTCAAGACAGGTCTTTTGCACAGCTAATGTCTCTTACTTGACTTGTTAAGACCGATGGTGAATCTACGCCGTAGAATCAATGGACTTTGGCACAACTTGAACTGCCAGGGCCCCATGCTATGGCATCCTGGGAGTTGTAGTTTGGTGGGACGCCAACACTAAAGGCCTTGTGAAGCTACAACTCCCAGGATTAAATTGCATTGAGCCACAGTGGTGCCAAGCCGCATTAATTCCCGAATGTAGATACGCACTGAGGCTGATCTCTTCGGGTTTTCTAGAGCTATAGCGAGTGCAAAACAAAGAAATGCTTTTTGGGAGTCAAGTCTGCATTCTGGCCAACACATTCACAGTAACTTGCAATCTGTTGCTCGCCTTGCGGAAGTTGACCATAGTGGCACTAAAACTCTTCAAATGCCTTGCACAGTGTTTTATGGAGGAATCTTGGGGGCCTCCAAGTCAACTTAATGGTCAACGTCCAGCGGAAAGTGCCCACAGAGTCAATCAGGACAACCTAGATGACGTATTAATCAAATTTTCCATAACTAAAACTGCAAATCTGGAGGGCCGGTTGTACTGTCTAGCAGCAAAACCGGAGAGCTCTAGTACCAGCAGGGAAGGCTAAGCCCCTGAACAAATTACAAATCCCAGAATTTCATAAAAGGGAGAATTTGATACCATATTTCAAGTAGTATCAAACGGCTACAACTAGGCAAAATTTTTATATAGTAAAAACAAAGCACCAATATAGGGAGGTTGGAAAATTCTAGCTCAAGCCTTTATGCAAATGAAACACACTTGCATATTGATATAACTCCTTATTAGCATAATTCATATGGCTCAGTTTCAAGGAGTGTTATTTTTGGACTAAAACACCCAGACGGTTCCCAATCTAGGATGGCTAAAGGATTCTTGGGAGCTGTCATACATAAAGTAACTTCTCCAAGGATTCCTTGATGCCTCCTTCATGCCAAGTATTGCAAAAGTTATTAGAAGGAAGAGTCCTCCATGCGATGGCCTGAGCAGTGAAGTCGTGCTGCTAAATTTGGGACAGTAACTTCTTTATAGAGAGGATGTGTATGCTGCAGCACCAGGACTGTGGCGCAGCTGACTGGGAATCAGCTGCGTTAAGATCACTACTGACCAGAAGGTCATGAGTTCGAAGCCTGCCCGGGTCGGAGTGAGCTCTCGACCTAATTGTGTAGCTTGTTGTCGACCTTTGCAACCTGAAAGACAGTTGCATCTGTCAAGTAGTAAATGTAGGTACCACTTTATGGGGAGGCTAATTTAACTGATTTATGAGGCCATACAATCTCCAGGAAGTATGCAAAGAATGAAGGAATGCAACAGCTCCCCCTGGTGGCCGGAATCTGGAATGTTAAATATAGCCTCTGGTGTCTGTCTATATATATTGTGTGTCTATGGCATTGAATGTTTGCCTGTATATGTACATTGTAATCTGCCCAGAGTCCCCTGCGGGGTGAGAAGGGCGGAATATAAATGATGTAAATAATAAATAAATAAATATGCTGTGCACCTTCAGAAGTGTGTCTACACACAGTTTGATACCTCATTGAGCTAGGGCTCAATGCTATGGAGTCATAGTTGGGAGTTGTAGTTGGGCGAGATGCAATCACAACCAGGACTTGGAAAACTACAACGCCTATGGTTCCACAGCATTGAGGCATGGCAGTTAAAAGCAGCGTCAAACTGCATTAATTCTACAGTGTAAACGCATCTTACAGGAAACGGGTGCCTTTAAGCAGCCAATCCCAGCAGCAAGCCTGAGAATTCCTAGAAATCTGGAAAACGTAGCGAGGTTTCTAAGATTAGCAAATATAATTAGCCAAATTGCTACGGCTAAAAAAAGCCAAGGGATGGAGAAAGCTCCAGGGAAGGAATGGGGAAAGAGAGAGAAGGAAATAAATCCTGGACTTACTTGGAGGAAGTTATTTTTAAGGGTGCAGATAGACAAGCCGAAGGCCGGTGATGCCACCCAAAGGCAAGCATGCTGGGCTCCATCTTAACCACTTGGAAGGCCCATGTTTTAGAAGAATTCCTCCCTAGAAGTAATAACTGAAAACATGCACATTTGAGCATGTGCAGAGAGTATATCTATCACTACCATAACTGGCACCTTCCTATAACCATCAAAGTAAATCTCTTCAATTATATGCAGCTTGCAGATATTACAAGATTGCAACTCCCAGCATAAGCATATGGTGAGGATCTTGGGAGTTCCAATCTAGGAGCATCCAGAGTGCATCTACACTGGAGAATGAATTCAGTTTGATGCCACTTAAACTGCCATAGCTCCATGCTACAGAATCATGGGAGATGTAGTTTGACAAGATTGATTCTGCCTTCTCTGCTAAAGAGTGCTGGTGCCTCACTAAAGTACAATTTGGTATTTATTTAATTCCAGTTGGAGTTTGAGATTGGAGAACATCTCATCCCATATCACCAGAGTCTCCTAAATCCACTTTCCTCAACCTAAATCGTGCCCTACTGGTTGCAGCCAAAGTCTCGTCCCTTGTGAGCAGCGGCAAGGGATGATAGGACTGGCAATCCAAAATATATTGGCAGTTTGGGAAAGAATACCCCCAAGGGCCATCTAGTCCAACCCCTGGCTAAGCCGTACCAGGAGGTGCCTAAAAGCCACCAGATATTTAATACTGACCCCCTATTTTTGAGGTCAGCAGGCAGAAATTTCACATTATATTGTAAAAAATATTCACTGACTTCAGACAGAACGGAAAGGTTTTTAAGAGCAGAAAGGCCTAAGAGAGATGTAAACAGATCCCAGCGTCTCCCTTTCTAGTACTGAGCTCTTCATTTGCTACCAAAGGTATCGAAGTATAGGAACCTGCCCTGCTTTGTATTTTGGGTCAATTCGCTGAAGCCAATGTTCTGGTCAGACAGCAGTGTTGCTAAGTTCTGTGTTGCTGCCCTTAATATCAGATGGGTGATGATTGACATCGTAAGGCAACAATATCCTGTCTTTTAAAATATATTTTTATACTGATTTCTAGTCTGATTTTAAATAACTGTTTACTGGGGAGTTGTCCTTCTCCTCTTAGGGCGCTTGTGTCCGCTTTGTGCTGGTCTGTGACCGTAATAAAGTTTTGATTGATTGACAGCAGTCTGAACTCTATTCTCACCTTTGCAGGCCTCCAAATCCCAGAAGATAGGGATTCTGGGAGCTGAAGTCCAAAACATCTAAAGGACCAAAGCTTGGGAACCACCACTATCGACAGATCAGCTCTGCAGAACCAGCGTCAAAATATGAGATTCAAAATGGATTGTCATAACCCTTCCACTCTTTAAACCATTTGCAAATGTTTTGTGGCCAGAATGCACATTTGACGGGAAAGTTCTGTTTTTGGTCCCTTTGGCATTTTGTTAATTTAGAATAAAGACAACAAACGCAGCATAAACATCTGATCTAAAATGCCTTTGAAATGTTACATACATTTCAACATCATTGGTTTCCTGCAAGGAACCTGGGAATGGTCCTTTGAGTTGTACCAAAGGCTGGAAAACTACAATTCCCAGGGCTTCTGGGGAAACCACAGAATATGAAGCTGGTCTGAAACTGCCTTCCTATGTGCCAAGCCCTTCCCAGCCTCTCCGGGAGAAATCTGGCCAAAAATATAGTCGGTGAATGCCACCTTCTGGCCACCCTCTAAACTCCTGAGAGATGCCACTTTTGGGGAAACCTGCCTTTTGGCACTCTGTGCCTCTGGACCAAAGAGGCAGGACTCAAGGGAAGCAGCCCCCATGAGAGGAGATGGGAAGAAGGGATCCTTGCTTGTCTAGATGCAGCCCTTTACCTCTCCTTCCAGCAAACGGTGTTCCGCAAACTGGTGCGCAGACGGTGCCACCGTCTCCCATCCGGCAACAAGCCTGCCGCCGCACGGGAACAGTGCCCACTGGCACCGCGTAGCATCTGCCTTCTCTCTGGATGGCAAGAGTGGAGGTAAAGGGAGCTGCGAGCAAGCCATGGGGATGTCTCCTATCCTAAAGGTTTCGCGGCAAACCTTTCACTGATTTGACCTTCAGTGAAAGTCACAGCCCTCCGAGAGAGATGGGAGTCATGTTCAGTCATTTCCAGGTGTGGGCCAGGCAAGGCTGAGCTTCCTGTGCCAGAATATCTTCAGGGAAACACTCAATTTTTCAATCAAGTAAAATAGGACAGGGCACAAGAGGGAGTGGCAGGTAGATAATGCCAGTGAAATGGCAAGTGGTGTTATTTCTCCCCTCTCCCTTCCAATGCAGACTTGCAAAAGGAAGGCGGCCCATGACTTCTGCCGATGGCACACCTCTGGCAAAGGAAGAGGTAAACATAAACGAGGGAATTCCTTTTGGGGAGGCAAGGCAAAGCTGCCACGAGCGAGAAAAGAAAGAGAGAGGCGCCTGCGTGCCGTGCCTCCTCGGATCCACGTGCGCACCACGTGTGCGCAACTTTGCCTTCGCTCTCCCCAAAAGTGAACCCTTCCTGGCTCCCGGAATGAGACTTCCGTGCATCACGGCAACACACGAAACTCTCGCGTAACGAGGACCCGGAAGCCCTACCCACCCCGGGTGCCGGAGACTGGCACTGCTACAAAATGGCACTTGGCATCATCTCCGAAATGGGACACCGTGCAACGGGAGAGCTTTTCCCCCTTTCAGCCTTTCCCTGGGAGCCATTTCGAATGGAGGAGAAAGGAAGAAGGGTGTGTGAGTGGGGAATAGAAATAATAAATGGAAGACTGTCCAAAGAGAAGCGTGGAAATGGTACCGGGAATTGGAGCCACTGGATGGACGGACGGACGGCCAGC
Organism: Anolis apletophallus; assembly: GCA_030556195.1. Taxonomy (NCBI): domain Eukaryota; kingdom Metazoa; phylum Chordata; class Lepidosauria; order Squamata; family Anolidae; genus Anolis; species Anolis apletophallus. The sequence continues at coordinate 8,416,090 of JARBWK010000005.1, read as the reverse complement.
CAGAGAAGGTGTGAAGAAGGAGCAAGGGGAGCTGAGAGAAGGGGATGTGAGCAAAAGACGGTGAAGGCAGTGGGCTTGGGGCGGAGAGGGAGGGGGTCTCTCTCAGCCATGGATGGCGGCGGAGCTGGGAAGCAGCTGCAAGGATGAGAGGAAGAGGGGGAGCCGTGGCGGGTGTGTGGGTGTGTGGCAGGGGAAATGGCTGGAAAGGTTTGCAATGAAAAACCTGATTAGACAGTCACATTTCATGGTCAAATAGACACTGGCAGGACCTCTCTGCCTCTCCTCTCCATGGGTTTCGGAGCCGAGAGAGGTGATGAGATGCCCAAGCCCCACCACGGCAAGCCAAGCCGGCAGCAGACGCCGGCAAAGTGGGTGTGTGCTGAACAGGGGGATGGGCTGATGGAAAGAAAGCTTGCCTTTGAATGCAGCCAAGGCAAGCGGGGAAAATGGAGAATACCTGATTCCTGCATGTAAACAGCTGGGATTCTTTTTTCTGTCTTTCTTTTGATCTATAACCTGATTGCGGAGGAAATGAGAGTTACCTGGTGGCCACTCAGTATGTAAAGACCAAGTCCGAGATACTGGACATCAGCCAGTCCCCGGCGATCATCTCAGTCACCTCCGGGGTGCAATAATCCGGGAACTCAAAGTGAGAGGCAGTCCCCAAGGGGAAGAGGTCAAGGTCTTTGTCGAAGACGGACCAGTCCGGGGTCCCGCAGGGCACCACCACGCTCGGCTGGGCTCGGCTGGGCAGGAAACTCAAGAGCTCTTCTTCCAGCTCTTCGTCCGAAGAGGCGAAGGAAGACGGAGGCGACCGGGTTGATGCTGGGGACGAGATCTCAGAGGACCTCGCCTCATCCAAGAAGGGCTTGGCCAAACTGGCAGCGTCGTGGTCCTTTAGCTCTCCAGAGTTGGATGCCCACCCGGCTTTCTCACCGACGGCAGGCAACATGTGCCAAAACTCCTTGGCGGGCAATTTTGGGCTGTCGTCCAAAGAAGTCTCCAGGAGCCGCACCTCCAGGGGGTCATCGTCATCGTCTTCCAGCTCGGGCGTCGACCGTCCCACTTGTCCACTGGCTCCGGCGTCCAGCTTCGACGACTGCCTTCGGGCAGAGGCCACTCGCCCCAGGACAGAGGGCTTGATCTTGACAGGGACCCTCGGGCGGGACTTGCCATTTCCCAGCTTCCCTTTCTTCCTGGGCCGGTACTTGTAGTCGGGATAGTCGGCCATGTGCTTGAGCCGCAGGCGCTCTGCCTCCTTGACGAACGGGATCTTCTCCGAGTCCTGGAGGAGTTGCCAGCGCCGGCCGAGGCGCTTGGAGATCTCGGCGTTGTGCATGTCTGGCCACTGGTCCATGATCTTCCGCCGCTCATTCTGGGACCAGACCATGAAGGCGTTCATGGGACGCTTGATGTGCCCGCTGGGGGTCTTGCACCACCCGGGCTCTCCTTTGGCATCCTTCAGGAGCAAGGGGTCTTTGGGGCACACCTCCCGCTTGGCGTCCATGCTCCGGTTCCTCACGCTCCTTTGCTGGACCATTCTGCCCACGGCGCTCTTTTCTCCCGCCGTTCGTTCCTCGAGTGGTGTCCCCGTTCTTCTTCTCGCCAGGTGCCGACCCCAAACCGAGGGTTATTTTCTCATCGTTTGCCGCCGGAGGAGGGATCCGGTGTGACGCAGAGCAATCCCCTCTCTGCTTTGCCGGCGAGCGCTTTCCGCCTGGTCCACGCCCCCCTTTTAACTCAGTCTCTGGAAGCCGCTCAGTCTCTCGCTGGCAAATTGACAGAAGCGCCTGTGGCACCTTCTTGGCTGGGCAGACGCCAGACAGACGGGCGGACCGGCGAGCAGAGAGCCCTCCTTTGCTTCCCACCTCTCTGAAGAAAAGGCGTAGAGCGGGAGGGCAGTGGGTGTCAGTGCCAGGCTGGGGGCTCCTCTGTGCTCAGCATCACGCCTTCTCTCGCTCTTTGATGTCCGGCCCTTGGGATAGGAAAAAAGGAAGAGAGACTGAGCAGAGAATGAATGGACGGGTGGGTGAACGAAGGGGCTCCCGGCCCCTGGGGTGCCCTCCACGCCTCCTTCCTTCCTTCTTTGCTTCCTTCCTTGGCTGGCTTAGCCCAGGCTGCTCACGCCCACCTCCTCCGGCTCTTGCTCCTCCGTCTCTCCCCTCCTCTCTCCTCTTCGCTGCCTTCTCTTATAGCCCATCCTTGCTGACAGCCCCTTCCTCCTCCTCCTCTTTCCCCCCTCCCCTCCCAGGCTCGCTCCTCAGCCCCTCCCCTCCTGGAAAAGGGAGGGAGGGGGAGCCGGCACGCATTGCTGCTTGGAGTAAACACCAAGGTGCTTATTCTGTCAATGGGAGACCCCGCCTCACCGACCACGTCATTGGTTGCGGGGCAGGAACCGGGCATTTGCATCCCCCAATCCGAGAGGAGCTGCTGGAGAGAATGTCAAAAACTTTCTCCCCTGCTCCCCAACAAAGGGTGCCCACCCAAGCTTCCCTGGCATGTGGTCCCAGCCCTGCCTCTGCCCCCTTTGCAACCAACACTCCCAAGTCCTGATCCCATCATCCCCAAGATGGGTCTTTCTGCTGCTTTGTCTGTTTTGCAGTCAAGTTCATTTGCAGGACTATAGCTCTCTTTCCAAGGTTGCAGATGCTGCAGATGAATCAGGCATGGAACCTCAGGGAAGGCATTCCTACAAGGGTGCAAAATTGAATTCACCATCAAGGAGAAAAGAGGCATTTTGGGGGGAAAAACCCAGGACACCAACCCACCAGCATCTGTACTTCTTGAACTGGATTGCCCTTATAGTATATTATATTTAATATAATTAATATAATATAATTTCCCCCGACATTAAGTCCAGTCGTGTCCGACTCTGGGAGTTGGCGCTCATCTCCATTTCTAAGCTGAAGAGCTGGCATTCTCCATAGACACTTTCAAGGTCATGTGGCCGGCATGACTTCATGGAGCGCTGTTAACTTCCTGCCGGAGCCGTACCTATTGATCTACTCACATTCACATGTTTTTGAACTGCTAGGTTGGCAGAAGCTGGGGCTAACAGCGGGAGCTCACTCTACTCCCTGGATTCGAACCTGCCACCATTTGGTCAACAAGTTCAGCAGCTCAACGCTTTAACCCACTGCGCCACCGAGGGCTCCTTGTATAATATAATAATACATAATAATATAATGTATATATGTGTTGTTGAAGTCTTTCATGGCCTGAATGTTGCACTTGGCCACCATGATTAGCATTGAATGGCCTTGCAGCTTCAAAGCCTGGCTGCTTCCTGCCCAGGGAATCCTTTGTTGGGAGGTGTTAGCTGGCCATGATTGATTCTTGTCTGCAATTCATCTGCTTTTTGAGTGCTGTTCTTTACTGTCTTGATTCTAGAGTTTTTAAAATACTGGTAGCCAGATTTTGTTCATTTTCATGGTTTCCTTCTTTCTGTTGAAATTGTCCACATGCTTGTGGGTTTCAATGGCTTCTCTGTGTAGTCTGGCATCGTGGTTGTTAGAGTGGTCCAGTTCTCAAATAATACACTGCGTCCTGGTTGCTTCATCAGGTGCTCTGAAGCTGAAATAGTCTACAGTGCCTTTCATGTTCCTTGATTCGTGTTTGGATGCTGTGTTTGGTGGTCCCTATGGAAACAACCAGCCAGGCTACGAAGCTGCAAGGCCATTAAATGCTAATAAAGGTGCAGTGCCTTTTATGTTCTTTGATTTGTGTTTGGGCACCGTGTTTGGTGGTCCCTATGTAGCCTCCCAAGCAGCAACCAGCCAGGCTTTGAAGGTGCAAGGCCATTAAATGCTAACCAAGGTGGCCAATTGCAAAATTCATGCTTGCTTTTAACAGACAAGAGTCCTTTCTCCCACCCTGGACATCATTCCACAGATATATAAACTTCCCTTGCCTAGTTTCCAACAGTCCTCACGACCTCTGAGGACACCTGCCATAGATGTGGACAAAACGTCAGGAGGGAATGCTTCTGGAACATGGCCATACAGTTCACAGCAACCCAGTGATTCCACCCATGAAAGCCTTCAACAACACAGTATTAAAAACAATTCAGATAACATTCATAAAACCCTATAGAGCACCGGGACTGTGGCGCAGCTGGCTGGAAGTTAGCTGCATTAAGATCACTACTGACCGAAAGGTCATGAGTTCCAATCCAGCACGGATCGGAGTGAGCTCCCGACCAAAATTGTGCAGCTTGTTGTCGACCTTTGCAGCCCGAAAGACAGTTGCAGCTGTCAAGTAGGAAATTTAGGTACCACTTTGTGGGGAGGCTAATTTAACTGATTTACGAGGCCATAAAAATCTCCAGGAAGTATGCAAAGAATGAGGAAGCAACAGCTTCCCTGGTGGCCAGAAGCTGGAATGTTAAATAGCCTCTGAGTGTCTGTCTATATATGTTGTGTGTCTATGGCAGTGAATGTTTGCCATGTATATGTACATTGTAATCCGCCCTGAGTCCCCTGCGGGGTGAGAAGGGCGGAATATAAATACTGTAAATAATTTATTTATTTGTCACGTTTCTATACTGCCCCTCTCAGCCCGAAGGTGACTCGGGACGGTTTACACAGGCAGTCTCTGCCCTCAATATAACACAGCAACAAGACAAACCCTTCCCCCCCCCCAAAACATAACACATATAATAACAATTTAACAATTAAAAACATACAATTGCAGCCTCAGCGTCATGTTGAAATCACTTTCCATCGCATCGTCGTCATTCCATATATCCAATTAAGTCTTATATTCATCAACAAATGCCTGCTCAAATAGCCAGGTCTTGACTTTCTTGCGAAACGTCAGGAGGGAGGGGGCCGATCTGATGTCTTTAGGGAGGGCGTTCCAAAGCCGAGGAGCCACCACTGAAAAGGCCCTGTCCCTTGTCCCCGCCAGTCGTGCCTGCAAAGAAGGCGGGACCGAGAGCAGGGCCTTTCCAGATGATCTTAAACATCTCGATGGTTCATAGGGAGAGATGCGTTCGGACAGGTAAGTAGGACCCGAACCGTTTAGGGCTTTAAAGGCTAAAGCCAGCACTTTGAATTGTGCCCGGTAGCAAACTGGCAGCCAGTGGAGCTGGCACAACAGAGGAGTTGTGCGCTCTCTGAATGCCGCTCCTGTTATCAACCTGCCTGCTGTCCGTTGGACTAGTTGCAGCTTCCAAACAGTCTTCAAAGGCAACCCCACGTAGAGAGCATTGCAGTAATCTATACGGGATGTAACCAGAGCGTGGACCACCGTGGCCAAGTCAGACTTCTCAAGGTACGGGCGCAGCTGGCGCACAAGTTTTAACTGTGCAAATGCTCCCCTGGTCACCGTCAAAACCTGGGGTTCCAGGCTCAGCGATGAGTCCAGTATCACACCCAAACTGCGAACCTGCATCTTCAGGGGGAGTGTAACCCCGTCTAACACAGGCTGTAACCCTATGCCCTGTTCGGCCTTTCGACTGACCAGGAGTGCCTCTGTCTTGTCTGGATTCAATTTCAATAAAATAAGTATAAAACCATTTGTATGCCACCAACATCCAGGATGAGGAGCATCATAGGAGGAAGTTGGCCATAGAAGACCTACAAATTGCTAGAGGGAACATTTTAGTTCAATCGGTAAATGATTGTCTCAGCAACAAACAAACAAACAAACCCACAATTGCAGGGCAATTGCATTTTGGCATCCACACAACTCCCCTGCTAAGTAGGCCGTTGTGATTTTCTCTGTATTGCAAATTGGGGCAATAAAGGTCAAGGGGAAGGAATGTGGTTTTGGAATATATGTGTGTTTGTGTGTGTTTGTGTAATGTTAAACCTTAAAAATGTCTTTAAAAAGCAAACGGCCCCTCCTGGCAATTGAAGGCAACCATCACAATCACAATAATTGTACTTATAGTCCAGTCCTGGGACTCTTTTCTTGTTATCATCGCCCTGCTTTTATCTCGAGCGAGATGCAAAGTGGCTCACAACGTTAAAAGAAAACCCACAGCACACAAATATTAAAAACGGAATTAAACACACCAGCCAATTAAAATCCCTTAAAGCGCCTAAAATTAAAAAGAACTGCTAAAGTAACCAAAATACCCCAGAGCAGCTCCCTGGTTTGCTCCGAAAGGCAGCTTCTGGAAGTTAGAAACAGATAAGGAGGCATTTCCACTGCGAAACCGCAGTAAAGTTAAAGTATAATTTAAATATCCATAGAATTAAAACCTATTAAAGGCAAGCACATTTCCACAGGTTGAGAAAATACACACACACACACACACACACACTCAAACACACGTAGAATCATTGAGTTGGAAGAGACCTCATGGGCCATCCAGTCCAACCCCTTGTCAAGAAGCAGGACAATCACGTTCAAAGCACCCCAAGAGATGGCCATCCAGTCTTTGCTTAAAAGCCTTCAAAGAAGGAGCCTCCACCACACTCTGGGGCAGAGAGTTCCACTGCTGAACAGATCTCACAGTTAGGAAGTCCTTAATGTTCAGGTGGGATCTACTTTTCTGTAGTTTAAAGCCATTGTTCCACATCCTAGTCTCCAGGGAAGCAGAAAACAAGCACCAGGACTGTGGCGCAGCTGGCTGGGAGTCAGCTGCATTAAGATCACTACTGATCAAAAGGTCATGAGTTCGAAGCCAGCCCGGGGTGGAGTGAGCTCCCGACCAAAATTGTGTAGTTTGTTGTCGCCAACCTTTGCAGCCCGAAAGACAGTTGCATCTGTCAAGTAGGAAATGTAGGTACCACTTTTTGGGGAGGCTAATTTAACTGATTTACGAGGCCATAAAAATCTCCAGGAGGTATGCAAAGAATGAGGAAGTGATAGCTCCCCTGGTGGCCAGAAGCTGGAATTTCAAATAGCCTCTGAGTGTCTCTCTCTATATGTTGTGTGTCTATGGAACTGAATGTTTGCCATATATGTGTACATTGTAATCCACCCTGAGTCCCCTGCGGCTTGAGAAGGGCGGGATATAAATACTGTAAATACATAAATAAATAAATAAATAAATAAATAAATACATAAATAAATAGCTCCCTCCTCCCTATGACTTCCCCTCTCATCTTCATCCATGGCCCTCATCATGTCTCCTCCCAGCCTTCTCTTCTGAACACTAAACATGCCCAGCTCTTTAAGGGCTTGTTCTCCAGACCCTTGATCATTTTAGTCGGCCCCCTCTGGACACGTTCCAGCTCAGAGGCAACATCTCCCTTCAACTGCACCGCCTAGAACTGGACACAGTGTGATTCCAGATGTGGTCTGACCAAGGCAGAATAGAGCAGGGGAGCATGACTTCCCTGCATCTAGACCAGTGTTTCTCAACCAGTGTGCCGTGGCACACTAGTGTGCCGTGAGCGATCATCAGGTGTGCCGCGAGAAAAGCTCTCTGCCCCCCTTCCTTCCCCCCTCCTCCTGTCGAACTCTTGCTGCTTGGGAGAGGAGGAGGAAGGGCCGGGCGGCGGTGAAGAAAAAGAAGAAGGGACCGGGGCACCGCCTCCTTCGGCCGTTTCCCCAACCAGCCTCCAATCTGCCATGACTCCCGCCCCTTGCTTGTTGAAGCCGCGTGGAGGAGGAGCCCCGCCTACTGAAGCCCGTCCACCGCTCATGCTCCTCCTCTGTGAGAGCTGAAACAGGGGGAGGGGGGCATGACGCAGCCTGGCTCCGCCCCTCCCCGGCTTCAGCACTCCCACAGCCGCCAGCCTTGAGGGGGCAGTGCCAAGCTAGTGATGGCAGAGCCAGCACAATGCTGGCTTGCCCCTCAAAGCTGGCGAAGCTGTGGGAGAACTGAAGCCGGGGGGAGGGGGCGGGGCATGGCGTGGCCTGGCTCTGCCCCCTCTCCCAGCTTCAGCGCTCCCACAGCTTCGCTAGCCTTGAGGGGGCAGTACCAAGCCAGCGGTGGCAGAGCCAGCACAATGCTGGCTTGGCACTGCCCCCCTCAAGGCTGGCGGCTGTGGAAGAACTGAAGCCGGGGGAGGGGGCGGGGCATGGTGTGGCCTGGCTCCTCCCTGGCCCGGCACTCCCAGCAGCTGCTCCCAGCAGCTCACCATCCCCCAGCCGTTCTTTTCTGTGTTACAGTGTCATTTTGTGTCATTTTGGTTAGTAGTGTGCCCCCGGGTTTTTTTAATGTTAAAAGTGTGCCGCGGCTCAAAAAAAGTTGGGAAACACTGATCTAGACACTGTATTCCCATTGGCTTTTTTTTTTTGCCGCTGCATGACATTCCTGGCTCATGTTCCCCTTCCTCCCCACTAAGACTCCAAGATCTTTTTCACACATCCTGCTGTCGAGCCAGGCATCGTCCCCCATTCTGCGACTTTGCCTTTCATTTTTTTCTGCCTACGTGGAGTATCTTCAATTTGTCACTGTTGATATTTATTTATTTATTTACAGTATTTATATTCCGCCCTTCTCACCCTGCAGGGGACTCGGGGTGGATTACAATGTACTTATACTTGGCAAACAGTCAGTGCATTGACACACAACATACATAGACACACAACATACATAGATTTCACTTCCTCATTATTTGCATACTTCCTGGAGATTTTTATGGCCTCGTAAATCAGTTCAATTAGCCTCCCCACAAAGTGGTACCTAAATTTCCTACTTGACAGATGCAACTGTCTTTCGGGCTGCAAAGGTCGACAACAAGCTACACAATTTTTTTGGTCGGGAGCTCACTCCGACCCGGGCTGGCTTCGAACTCATGACTTTTCGGTCAGTAATGATCTTAACGCAGCTGACTCCCAGCCAGCTGTGTCACAGTATCGGTGATATGATACTATGCAGGGCATTATATGAATACTATTTGGAGGAGATATTTTTGCCAACCTTAATAGCTTGGTGTATTGACAAAAGCGTTCATGGCTGGAAGCACTGGGTTGTTGTGAGTTTTCTGAGTTGTATGGCCATTTTCCAGAAGCATTCTCTCCTGACGTTTCACCTGCATCTTTGGCACGCATCCTCAGAGGTTGTGAGGTCTGTTGCAAACTAGGAAAATGAAGTTTATAGATCTGTGGGAGAAAGAACTCTTATCTGTTTGAGGTAGGTGTGAACCTCTGAAGATGCCCGCCATAGATGCAGGCGAAACGTCAGGAGAGAATTCTTCTGGAACACGGACATACCTCCCCGAAAACTCACAACAACCCACTTAATAGCTTGCTTTGAACTTCTGAACCTCCTGTGTTTTTCAGTACATCTGCATGGTAGAATGAATGCAGTTCGACTCCAGTTTAACTTCCATGGCTCAATGCTGTGGCATCCTGGGATTTGTAGCTTTGCAAGTCTTTCAGCCTTCTTGTTCAAAGAGTGCTCGTGCCTCAACAAACTACAAATTCCAGGATTCTGTAGCCCTAAGACAGTTAAAGTGCAATTAAAACTGCATTCATTCTACTGCCATTGCGCTCAATCTGGGGGTCAGGACCCCTGGGGGGGGACATGAGGGGGTGTCAGAGGGATTGCTAAAGACCATCAGAAATCACAGTATTTTCTGTTATTCATGAGGATTCTGTGTGGGAAGTTTGGCCCAATTCGATTGTTGGCGGGGTCCAGAATGCTCTTTGAGTGAAAGTGAACTATAAATCCCTGCAACTACAACTCCCAAATTGCAAGGTTTCTTTTCTACAAACTCCACCAATGTTCACATTTGGGCATATTGAGTATTCGTGCCAAATTTGGTCCAGATCCATCATTGCTTGAGTCCACAATGCTCTCCGGATATAGATGAACTACAACTCCAAAACTCAAGGTCTATGCTCACCAAATCCTTCCAGTATATTCTGTTGGTCATGGGAGCTCTTTGGTTCAATTCCATCGTTGGTGGAGTTCAGAGTACTCTTTGAGTGTAGGTGAACTATAAATCCCAGCAACTACAACTCCTAAATGACAAAATCACGAGGAAGTGTCTTATGGGGTCATGGCATTAGGAAGATTGAGAAACATTGTGCTTCTGTGTAGATGTGCCTTTCCCCCCTTGAACTCATGATAGTGGACTGGTAATACATAATGGGAATCATGTGGACTTTGCAATGGGTTTGTGTTTCCCTTACCTTAAATACCTGGGACCAAAAGTCTCCCATAGTTCAGATTTTTATTTATTATTCTTTTGGAATATTTGCAAATATTCTGGAATATTGACATCTTGGGGGAAAGGAGACACAGGCCAAAGGTCATTGGACACACATTATTATAAATACATTATAAAATTATAAATAAATACATAAATATTATTTGTGCATGAAACTTAGTTTGTGTACATTGAACCTTTGGAAATGCAAAAGTGCCGCTATCATAGCCACTCAATGGGAAAATTTTGTAGATTTTTAAAACACTTCGAAGTATCTCTATTTGCATATGTGTACATAATGAAATTATCCCAAAATGGGACCCAAGTCAAAACATAACATTTATTGGTGCATCATATATGGTTCATACACAGCCTGAAAGTCATTCTATGCACAATATTGATACCAATTTTGTGCCTGAAAGCAAAAGTGACAACTTTCCCAACCCTCCATGCTGTCAATTGGAGACTTCCAAACTGTAATAATGTTACTGTTCAGTCTAAGTAAATACTGATTAAACTGAAACAAGTGGAAACAATCCAAACCAGGCCCAAGTGAGAAACAGGATCAAATCATTTATCTTTAATAAACACCACTGACTTCTGTGTCTACACTGTTGAGTTAATGCAGTTTGATGCCCCTTCAGCTGCCATGCCTCAATGCTATGGAACCCTGGGAGTTGTAATTTGTTGCAGTCTCTGCACTGCATTATATGGGTCTACTAATCATATAATTCAGTTCAAATTGCATTATATTGCAATATAATGCAATATAATCCAACCCTATTTACAATCTTCTTCAGCATGATGCTCCAAAGGGCCATGGCAGATCTCGAAGAAGAAGAAGGCATATATGTACGCTATCGTACTGATGGTAGCTTGTTCAACTTAAGCCGTCTGAGGGCTCGCACTAAGACTCTAAACTATCTAGTCCGTGAGCTGCTTTTCGCTGACAATGCTGCCCTTGTCGCCCATTCAGAAGCAGCCCTGCAGCGCCTCACATCCTGCTTTGCAACAGCTGCAGAGCTGTTTGGGCTGGAAGTCAGCCTGAAGAAAACGGAAGTCTTCTACCAGCCCGCATCACAGGAAGAACACCATCATCCCCACGTCAGCATAGGCAAATCTGTGCTTAAGTCCGTTCAGCAGTTTACCTACCTGGGAAGCATCATCTCTTCAGACGCCAAGATTGATAAAGAGATAGATCACAGATTAGCAAAGGCATAGAGTGCATTCGGAAGGCTTCACAAAAGAGTCTGGAGCAACAAACACCTGAATCAAAGCACCAAAATCAGTGGGTACAGAGCTATCGTACTGTCTATTCTCCTATATGGGTCTGAAACATGGGTCACCTATCGCCAACACCTATGACTCCTCAAACGCTTTCATCAGCGCTGTCTTCGCACAATCCTAAATATACACTGGACGGACTATGTGACGAATGCTGCTGTCCTTGAGCAAGCAGGGATCACCAGCATTGAGGCCATGCTATTGAGAACACAGCTGTGCTGGGCAGGGCATGTCTCTAGGATGGAGGACCACCACCTCCCAAAGATACTACTCTACAGTGAACTCACCACGGGTCAGCGCAAAAGAGGTGCCCAATAAAAGAGATATAAGGACTCCCTGAAACAACATCTCAGGCTCGGCCAGATTGATCACCAACAATGGTCCACCCTGGCCTCACATCGGGAGGCATGGAGACGCACTATCCACAATGCTGAGGCCTCTTTCGAGAAGTCACGCCAAACAAGTCTCGAGGAGAAACTACAAAGCTGAAAGAACCGCAACTTGGAAAGGAGACTTTCTGCTGTGCTTTCTCCAACTGGACTTGCCTATCTCAGATTGCCCTTTTTAGTCATCTACACACTTGTAGAAAGCATGGGATGAGTCCTTCCTGAATGTTCGTTCGTGAAGCAAAGCCAGAGAGAGATATTGCAATACCATTTCAAAGCAAACAATGTTTGTATTCGGTTGCTGTAAGCTTTTTTGGCCTGTATGGCCATGAGGATGCCTGCCATAGATGCAGGCAAAATGTCAGGAGAGAATGCTTCTGGACCTTGGCCACACAGCCAGAAAAACTCATAGCAACCCAGTGATTTTGGCCATGAAAGCCTTCAGCAATTCTTTGTACTTCTGATGCAAATATTTTTGGAGAACTGTAACTCCCAGGCCCCGACTCACCTCTTTGCATTGCACATGGTGTCCTGGATAGGATAGCTTCAGTCCTTACATCCAACATCCTTCCACACATTTTACAGTGTTTACTTGGTCTGTGCCTCTGTTTGGACTCTTCTTGCATCCAAAAGAAGGGTTTCCTCTTGCACTGGCTGCCTTTGCTGGCTTCCAAACTCCAGTGGCCCCATGGCTACCAAGGGAGGAAAGGACTAGCCATGTACACACACAGCAAAGCTCCCCAAAATGGCTTTTTTGGTGGTCCCTCCCACCAGGAATCAGAGGAGCAGCTCCTCCCTCCAAAGGCTCAACTCCATTTGGTCCATGGTTTAACCCTTGGATGGCACACATAGGGTTGCTCTTGGTTGGTAGACAACCTGTGTGCCTTCAAGTCATTTCTGAGGCCCCTTCTACACAACTATATAAAATCCAGATTATCTGCTTTGAACTGGATTATATGGCAGGGTAGGCTCATATAATCCAATTCAAAGCAGACCATGTGGGTTATATGCTTTGATAATGTGGATTACATGGCATTATGGCATTATAACCTTTTAACTTTTTATTCTGCGGCTCGCCCATTGTCTTTGTGATTGTGTTTATTGTAATTTTAAACTGCTCAATGTATTCCTGTGTTGTTATGCAATTATGAAGTTGTTATTTGTTGCTTTGTATTCCGTCATTGTCTCCAGTCACGCTGATAGCATTGTTGGCTGAAATTTAATTGAGAAATATTGACTGCAATTGTTAAAACAAACAAAGGATGGCCCCAGGCAGCAACAGCCAGGCTTTGCAGCTGCAAGGCTACTCAATGCTATTCAAGCTGGCTAATTGCAACATTCACATTTATTTCAAACAGGCAAGGGTTCTTTCTCCCACTCTGGACACTCCACAGATCTATACACTCCACTTGACCTCTGAAGATGCCATTATTAATTAATTAATTAATTAATTCAAATGTATCCGTCCCACTCCCATCCGACTCGGGGCGACTTACAACAATAAAAACAGCAATTACAGAGACATATACAAGATATTAAAAAACAACGTAGAATTAAAAACAGTAGCCATACAATACAACAGTATCAAGGCCAATATTCAATCAAGAAAGTCAGCAGTTTTAAGAGCCAAAAGCCTGCTGAAACAATAATGTCTTGCAGGCCTTCCGAAAAGCCAACAAACTCGAGAGAGCACGGATTTCCGAGGGCAGCGCATTCCAAAGAGTTGGAGCTATAATGGAAAAAGCCCTCCGTGTTGTGGTCAGATGGTAGGTCTTAGAGCTTGGGACCACCAGGAGGTTCTGCGTCTCTAAGCGCAGGGGTCTAGTGGGACAATATGGGATGAGGCAATCCCTTAGGTACACTGGTCCCAGGCCATTCAAGGCCTTGAAGGTCAAAACCAGCACTTTGAAGGTAATCTGGCATTCCACAGGGAGCCAGTGCAGTTCACGCAGGATGGGTGTGATATGGCAGCTCATCGGGACACCCGCGAGCAACCGAGCTGCAGCGTTCTGCACCAGCTTAAGTTTCTGGATCACCGACAGAGGAAGGCCAATGTAAAGAGCGTTACAGTAGTCCAACCTTGAGATGACCGTGGCTTGGACCACTGTGCCCAGGTCGCGTCGGGACAGATAGGGGACTAGCTTCCTCACCTGGCGTAGATGAAAAAATGCTACTCTAATGACGGTGGAGATATGTGTCTCCATCGACAGTTGAGAGTCGAGTGTGACACCAAGACTCTTCACAGATGATGACGGACATAACGTCACGCCATCCAGGGCTGGAAGCTGAACCCCACTAGTGCCCAGACGACCAAGGCACAGGATCTCCGTCTTTGCTGGATTCACCTTCAACCTACTGGCTCGCAGCCATCCAGTAATGGCTTCAAGGCAATAATGGAAATTATCGGCTACGGCAGTGTTTCTCAACCTTTTTTGAGCCGCGGCACACTTTCAACATTAAAAAAATCCGGGGGCACACCACCAACCAAAATGACACAAAATGACACTCTAACACAGTAAAGAACGGCTGGGGGTTGGTGGCCTGCTGGGAGCAGCTGCTGGGAGTGCTGAAGCCGGGGAGGGGGCGGAGCCAAGCTGTGCCATGCCCCGCCTTTTACCCCCAGCTTCACCTCTCCCAGCAGCTGCTCCAGCCTTGAGGGGGCAGTGCCAAGCCAGCGGTGCCAGAGCCAGCACAATGCTGGCTTGGCACTGTCCCCTCAAGGCTAGAGCAGCTGCTGGGAGTGCCGAAGCCGTGGGAGGGGTCAGAGCCAGGCCACGCCATGTCCCGCCCCCTCCCCCCAGCTTCAGCTCTCCTACAGGCCACGCCATGCCACGCCCCTCCCCCCATCTTCAGCTCTCCTACAGGCCGCGCCATGTTCCACCCCTCCCCCCATTTTCAGCTCTCCTACAGGCCATGCCATGCCCCACCCCCTCCCCCCAGCTTCAGCTCTCCTACAGAGGAGGAGCATGAGCGGTGGATGGGCTTCAGTGGGCGGGGCTCCTCCACACTGCTTCAGCGAGTGAGGGGTGAGAGTCATGGTGGGAGTCATGGCGGATTGGAGGCTGGCTGGGGAAATGGCCGAAGGAGGCGGCGCCCCGGTCCCTTCTTCTTTTTCTTCGCCACTGCCCGGCCCTTCCTCCTCCCCCAAGCAGCAGGAGTTCGGCAGGAGGGGGAAGGAAGGGGGGCAGAGAGCTTTTCTCGCGGCACAGCTGGAGGTCCGTCACGGCACACTAGTGTGCCACGGCACACTGGTTGAGAAAGACTGGGCTACGGAGTCGGGCCGGCCCTCATTAACCACAGATGCAGGTGAAACGTCAGGTGAGAATGCTACTGGAGCATGGCCATACAGCCCAGAACACTCACAGCGACCCATGTATTGCAATTCCCATTTGTATGTTTAGATCCATTATGGGAAGCTAGAAGGCAGCTGCAAAGCAAAAGCTAGTGGGACCTCTGCCTTTTCTAAAAGTGCATCTACATTGGAGAATTAATGCAGGTTGATACCACTTTAACTGCCATTGTAAAAACCATTGTAGTCCTTGTAAAACTACAACTTGCATGAAATAAAACTGGTATCAAACTGCATTATTTCTACAGTCTAGAGATGCTCACTTTTGCTGAGGGAGGCGGGAACTTCGTTTTATAAATATATTTTTAAAAAATTAATATCATTGTCAGTGGGGAAAGTGAATGATTAGTTAGTGAAAAATGTTTAAGTAGGATCAAAACAATCTACCATATGAAAAGTGATATCTCTCGCAATGTGTAAAATTTTACGTCGTTATTTATTTTTAACAATTTTGTGTTCAATTCTATTTAAATACTTATATATGCATTCTAATCCAGATCTATATGCTGGATTTCGTATCAAAAAATCACAAGTCGAACACTTCCCAAGCGTCTAGGACTGTGTGATGTATTTCCAAATGATGCGCACAGATCCAAGTCAGGTGGCCTTTTGCAGTTGACAGATCGTGATTTTGTCAATGTTTATTGTTTCCAAATTCCGGCTGAGATCTTTTGGCACGGCACTCAGTGTGCCAATGGCCACTGGGACCACCTGGACTGGTTTATGCCAGAGGCTTTGCAAGAATGTGAAGAACCAGCATCTGAAGCACTTGTTGAACTACCAGGAATATTGTCAGCAAGGCAACAAGAGCTCAAGGATAAAATCATGGCCCATGCTGTATGAAATGCAATAAGACAGCGACTCCCAACTTTAAAAACAGTGCCTAAGAGACACCTGGCACCTCTCATGAAGGATGTGAATACATTACTTTTCTATTGTTGTTGTTTTTGTTGTTATTATTATTAGGAGCACTATCCCATTATTATCTTATTAGGAGAAGCAATATTTCTTATTATTATTTATTTTCTATTATTATTCTATTATTATCATTAGAGTCACAGTGGCGCAATGTGTTAAACTCTTGTGCTGGCTGAACTGCTGACCTGAATTTATTTACTTTATTTATATTCCGCTCTTCTCACCTCGAAGGGGACTCAGAGCGGATTACAGGTACACATACTTAGCAGACAATCCCTGCCGTTTCCACATACACAGCATATAAAAGAACTTATAGACGAACAGAGGCAAACTCTGGCCACCAGGGGGAGCTGACGCACTCCTCATCTCTCAGCGTCCCTTGTTGTTCCTTCCGCATTCCTCAGCATTCCTGAAGACCTGAAGGTCGGTGGTTCTAATCCATGAGACAGAGTGAGCTTCTGTCTGTCAGCTCCAGCTTCCCATGTGAGGACATGAGATAAGCCTTCCACAGGATGGTAATACATCCAGGCATCCCCTCGGCAACGTCTTTGTAGAAAGCCGATTCTCTCACACCAGAAGCGACTTGCAGTATATTCTCAATCTGAAACATTATTATTTATTGGAAGCACTATACCCCATTATTATCTTATTAGATGAAGAAGAAGCAATATTTCTTCTTATTATTTCTTCTTTATTATTCATTTTCTATTATTATTATTAGAAGCACTATACCCCATTATTATTTTATTAGAAGCAACAGCAATATTTTTTCTTGTTGCTGATATTTCTTTTCTATTATTAATATTATTATAAGCACTATACCCCATTATTATCATTAGATGAAGGAGAAGCAATATTTCTTCTTAGCATTATTATTATTTCTTCTCTATTATTATTTATGTTCTATTATTTTATTATTAGAAGCACTATACCCCTTTATTATCTTATTAGATGAAGAAGAAGCAATATTTCTTCTTACCATTATTATTATTCCTTCTCTCTTATTCTTATTCTTAGAAGAACTATACTCCATTATTAGCTTATTATATGCCAAATCAATATTTCTTCTTGTTGTTATTTCTTTTCTATCATTGTTTTAACTGTTCTGGCATCGAATTGTTGCCTATTGTTAACCCCTCTGAGTCACCCCTGGGCTGAGAGGGGTGGTATATAAATGTAGTAAATAAATAATAAATAAATATTATTATTATTAAAAATATCATTCACAGATTATTCTTATAAAAAGAAGCAATATTTTATTATTCTATTATTGTTGTTGTTTTTATTAGAAGCACTATACCCCATTATCATCTTATTAGAAGCCACATCAATATTTCTTCTTGTTGCTGTTACTTCTTTTCTATTATTATTATTATTAAAATTATCATCCACTGATTATTATTATCTTATTAAAATAAGCAATCTTTATTATTATTCTCTTGTTGTTGTTGTTAGAAGCACTATACCCCGTTATCTTATTAGAAGCAGCAATATTTCTTATTGTTATTATTTTTCTATTATTATTATTAGGAAGCACTATACACCCTTCAAAGGGCAGAGAAGCAGCCACAATATTTCTTCTTATTGTTATTATTTCTTTTCTATTATTATTGATATTTTTTGCAATATATTTATTATTAATAATATTTATTATTGTTATTACTATTACTATTATTATTATTATTTGGAAGCACTATACACCCTTCAAAGGGCAGAGAAGCAGCCGCAATATTTCTTATTGTTATTATTTCTTTTCTATTATTATTAATATTTATTATTAATATTTATATTAATATTAATTATTATTATTATTATTTGGAAGCACTATACACCCTTTAAAGGGCAGAGAAGCAGCCATAATATTTCTTCTTACTGTTATCATTTCTTTTCTATTAATATTAATATTAATTATTAGTAATAATATTTATTATTATTAGTATTATTAGGAAGCACTATATACCCTTCAAAGGGCAGAGAAGCAGCAGGAATATTTCTTCTTATTGTTATTATTTCTTTTCTATTACTATTAATCATATTTATTATTAATATTTATTATTATTATTTGGAAACACTATATACCCTTCAAAAGGCAGAGAAGCAGCCGCAATATTTATTCTTATTCTTATTATTTCTTTTCTGTTATTAATATTTATTATTAATAACATTTATTATTATTATTATTATTTGGAAGTACTATACACCCTTCAAAGGGCAGAGAAGCAGCCATAATATTTCTTCTTATTGTTATTATTTCTTTTCTATTAATATTAATATTAATTATTAGTAATAATATTTATTATTATTAGTATTATTAGGAAGCACTATATACCCTTCAAAGGGCAGAGAAGCAGCCGGAATATTTCTTCTTATTGTTATTATTTCTTTTCTATTACTATTAATCATATTTATTATTAATATTTATTATTATTATTTGGAAACACTATATACCCTTCAAAAGGCAGAGAAGCAGCCGCAATATTTATTCTTATTCTTATTATTTTTTTCTGTTATTAATATTAATATTTATTATTAATAACATTTTATATTAATATTTATTATTATTATTATTTGGAAACACTATATACCCTTCAAAAGGCAGAGAAGCAGCCGCAATATTTATTCTTATTCTTATTATTTATTTTCTGTTATTAATATTAATATTTATTATTAATAACATTTTATATTAATATTTATTATTATTATTATTTGGAAGCACTATATACCCTTTAAAAGGCAGAGAAGCAGCTGCAATATTTTTTCTTCTTATTATTATTATTATTTCTTTTCTGTTATTAATAGTTATTATTAATAACATTTATTTTTATTATTATTATTATTTGGAAGTACTATACACCCTTCAAAGGGCAGAGAAAAATCTCATTCAGTGTAATAGGATTTCTTTTCCTTTTTGAAAATCCTTTTTTTGTTTTGTTTTGAAGATGTCAACACAGGCAAGGCTTAAAGCGCTTGGAGACAAGGCCACCAGGCCAGACAGATGTGTTAATGTTTATCACTTTCCTAATTGGAAAAGAGTGGCACACCCCCATCGGCCATTTGTGGTACAGTTCTCCGGGCATGGATGGCTGGCCATCCTTGGAAGGCGCCAAATGTGCCATGGGGAGGGTAGCACAAAGAGGCCTGGTGATGTTGCCTGAGCGACTGGGAGCTTCCTGGGGCAGGTGAGCCTGTCATTGGCCAGAGCAGGTGAGGGGCTTATTGGTCGCCAGGGCGACTGTGAAGATGCCGCTCCTGATTGGCTGCCCGGTTAGAGTGATGGGTCCTCCCAGTGCCTTGGTCCTGTGGAGGCAGTTTCCGTGGCAACAAGGCTTCGCAAAGGAGAAGCAGCGGACTAGGCCGCATTTTGGAAATGGAGGATGCAAAGGATGCAAAACAAAGGCCGACATTGCCTTTGCGGGTTAAATAAAAACAGGCCTGTGTCCCAATGTGATGGAGGATGATGAGGATGATGGCCTGGAAAACAAAGAAGGCAAACAGAAAAGAAGACGAAGCTTCGAAGCCAATACACTGGATTTCAGCGCCTTCTACACTGTTTGATACCACTTTAACTGGGTGTAGTTTGGCAAGGCACCAGAGCCTAGGCCAAAAGCCTTGAGGAACTACAACTCCCAGGATTTCATAGTATTGAGGCTCCTTGAAAGGCCTTGCATGCCTCAATGCTATGGGATTGTGGGAGCTGTGGTTTTACAAGGCTTTCCACCTAGGATTTTATAGTTTTGCAAGGCACCAGAGCCTAGGACAAAGACCTTGTGGAACAACAACTCCCAGGATTTTATAATATTGATACTCCTTTAAATGCCAGGCATGGCTCAATGCTATGGGATCATGGGAGCTGGGGTTTTACAAGGCCTTCTGCCTATGGTTTTGTGGTTTGGCAAGGTGCTAGATAGAGCCTAGGCCAAAGACCTTATGGAACTACACCTCCCAGGATTTTATAATATTGATTCTCCTTGAAAGGCCATGCATGGTTCAATGCTATGGGATTGTGGGAGCTGTGGTTTTACAAGGCACCAGAGCCTAGGACAAAGACTACAACTCACAGGTTTTCATAGTGAAACTACAACTCACAGGTTTTCATAGTATTGATGCTCTGCTTGAAGGGGTGCCCCTTCACTTTAAAGGCCATACATGGCTCAATGCTATGGGATCATGGAAATTATAGTTTTACAAGGCCTTCCGCCTATGATTTTGTAGTTTGGCAAGGCACTAGAACCTAGGCCAAAGGCCTTATGGAACTACAACTCTCAAGATTTCAAAGTATTGATGCTCATTTAAAGGCCATACATGGCTCAATGCGATGGGATTGTGGGAGCTGTGGTTTTATAAGGCCTTCCGCCTAGGATTTTATAGTTTGGCAAGGCATCATAGCCTAGGACAAAGACTTTATGGAACTACAACTCGCAGGATTTCATAGTATTGATGCTCCTTTTGAAGGGGCGCCCCTTCACTTTAAAGGCCATACATGGCTCAATGCTATGGGATCATGGAAATTATAGTTTTACAAGGCCTTCCGCCTATGATTTTGTAGTTTGGCAAGGCACTAGAGCCTAGGCCAAAGGCCTTATGGAACTACAACTCTCAGGATTTCAAAGTATTGATGCTGCTTTAAAGGCCATGCATGGTACAATGCTATGGAATCATGGGAGTTGTAGTTTTACAAGGTCTTTTTCTTTTTAAGCAGTGCCAAACTACAAATCCAAAGTATTCCATACCTGTTATAGAGGCATCCTGGATTAAAGAAAAAGAAGAAAACAAGTGAATAGATGCAATTCAACGCAGATTGACAAAAATCTGAATTAAACCTCCCTAAATAGGCTCAGAATTCCAAAAGGTGAGTACTTTATCAAACTCATTCCATAATATCACTAATTTCTAGGTTTTTAAAAAAATATTTTCGGAATCATCAACGATGCTAAACCCCAACTGTGAATGTAAGATGGCTTTAATGAACCAAACATTTTCAAAGTGACGTCCGGAGATTAAAAGAAGTGGCAAAAATAGATTTGTCTATAAAAATAGATTTTTTTTTAACCAGGTGACATTCTGGTTGCTCCCGGCATGTGTTCTTTTTAATCACTAATACCAGAATAGAAGTTGCCCTTTTAAGAGAGAAATGGGCAAAACATAGATCTATACCATAAGCTGCTTTGAGTCTCCGTTGGGAGAGATAAAGTGGGGTATAAAAAACATAATAATAATAATAATAATAACAACAATAGATACATAACCGCTTTGAGTTTCCTTCATAGAACTATAGAGTTGGAAGAGACCCCGTGACCCAGTCTAGCCCCCTGCCAAGAAGCAGGAAAATCTCATTCAAAGCATCCCCAATAGATGGCCATCTAGCCTCTTTATACCCCGCTTTATCTCTCTTCGGGAGAGATAAAGCAGTGTATAAATAAACATAATAATAATACACTTTATTTATATTCTGCTCTTCTCACCACAAAGGGGGCTCAGAGCGGATTACATTACACATACGGCAGACAATCCCTGCCGGTTTATATACAATTACAATACAACAAGTACAATTTAGAAGGATTTTTTCTTCTTCTGGCTGCGTCACAGGGTGCGGTTGCTCCATTACATCATTAGGTCACAAGAGGGTGCTGTTGCTTCATCCTCATGATGGAGAGCCTCTGTTTCCGCATTCCACCTTCTGACAGCCGATCTTTCTTTTTATTCAGGCATTGTAAAAATCCTTCCCCGCTTAGCGGTTCCCAGTTCATCTATTCACAGCTGAGCTGTTTTCGAACTGTTGGATGAACAGTGGACAGGGCTCGCAGCTGGGTATCCAGACCAGCCCGGGAATCGAACATGCAACCTTCTGATTGCAAGCACAGCTGTTGTTACCGCTGTGCTATCTCTCTGGCCCATTATTATTATTAATAAAGATGATCTCACTTTGAGATCTGTCTCATTTTAAAGTTAGAAATAGCAGTTATAGCAAAAGGTGAGTAAGATTGTGTTGTAAGAGGTTTTCATGGACAGAATCACTGGGTTGCTGTGAATTTTGGGGCTGTAGAGCCATGTTCCAGTAGCATTCTCTCCTGAAGTTTGGCCTGCATCTGTGGCTGGCATCCTCAGAGGTCTGTTGGAGGTGAAGTAAGTGGAGTGTATATACATCTGTGGAGTACCCAGGATGGGAGGAAGAAAGAACCTTTGTTTGTTTAAGGAAAAGGGTAAAAAGGATCCTCTCACCACTGTATATCATCAACTGTATATCGTGCTTGTGTGGACAACACTCAAAAACAGGGGAACTCCAGACAAGAAATAATCCTGGACAGCTAATCCCCTCTCAATAAAGGATTCCCCCAGGCAGTAAGAAGCCATGCCATGAAACTGCTAGGCCATTAAATGCTAATCTAGGTGGCCAATTGAAACATTCACACTTACCTCCAACAGACAAGAGTTCTTTCTCTTACCGTGGACATACCACAGATATATCAACTCCATTTTCCTAATTTCCAACAAACCTCACAAGCTCTGAGGATGCCTGCCATAGACGCTGTTTTTTTAAATAATGGCAGCCAGATTTTGTTGACATGCTTATTGATTTCAACAGCTTCTCTGTTACTCTGACATGGTGGTGGTTGGAATGGTTCAGCATTTCAATGATTCCGGCCATGAAAGCCTTCGACAATACATTGTTGTTGTTGTTGTTGTTGTCATTGTTGTTGTTATTGACAGGACATATTTTCTCAGATGTGGGAAAATGAAACCACAAGGATCATAATATACGCATTGATAGTGGTGGGTTTTTTTCCACTTCAACTGCTACAGTTCCATCTTATGGAATCCTGGGGTTTATAGTTCACGTAGGGACATCTATTGCTATTCTCAGAATTCTAAGGGATGCAGCCATGATTTTTAATGTGAAATCGTAGTTCTATAGGGCGAATGGTCCCCCAAAGTCCTGGGGTGTATCTACACTGTAGAATTAATCCAGTTTGGTACCACTTGTACTGCCATGGCTCAAGTCTATTGAACTCTGGGAGCTGTAGTTTTCGAAGGCACCAGGACCCTTCTACACTGCCATATAATACAGATTATCAAAGCAGATAATCCACATT
Organism: Anolis apletophallus; assembly: GCA_030556195.1. NCBI lineage: Eukaryota > Metazoa > Chordata > Lepidosauria > Squamata > Anolidae > Anolis > Anolis apletophallus. The sequence continues at coordinate 8,393,004 of JARBWK010000005.1, read as the reverse complement.
TTCTACTTTGAACTGAATTATATGACTCTACACTGCCAACACGCTTTGGCAGAGAACGTTTAATGCCTTATAAAACTACAACTCCCATTATTCCATAGTCTTGAGCCTTGGCAGTTCAAGTGTTGCAAACTGGATTCGTTCTGCAGTCTAGATGCATGCTTAGTCTAACACTCAAAGTGATGTCAAACTGCTACCATTCTGCAGTGTGGTTGTGGGGAAAGACAGCAACCCACCTCTTGCTGGAATTTTTAGTGTTGCACCGCAATCCTGGCACTGGATTATGATCCAAATGGATGCGCAGCTATAGATTCAAGCATGGCTTTGAGAACGAAATGTCTCATGGGGCATTAACAAAATATAGAGCAAAACAGCCCCAAGCCTCATGAGTTCAAACTATACTTATTACTATGCTGATCTATTCTGCATTCTTTTAATTACCATGCTAATTGGTGTTTCTGTCTGCTGAGCAGCCTTTTCTTATACCAAGGCAACTTTGCTAGAGCAAATAGCCCCGTTGAGCAAGATGGAGGGGAACTAGAAGAGGTATTTGTGTCTGTTGCCATTTCTACCCAAATGAGAGGAGGAGGACTTGGGGGCACAAGGGCTCCTATTTCACCATAAATCACCAAAAGTAAGAGATTATTTGAAGGCACACATCAATGTGGATGATGGAATAGAAGGCTTGCTGATCAAATGTGCCAGTTACTCCAAACTGGAAAGGAGAGCAAATACAAGAGGTCAGACTCAGGATCCAAAAAAAACATTAACATCAGAGAGCCGATTGGTCAGAACTAACCAAATGAATTGCAACAGGGACTAATATATGGTACTGATGTCGAGCAGGAATTTGGAAGGGGCTTGCCTAGAGAAGGCAAAAAGCCCCGCAGACCCACCAAAGAGGATCCATTAGCACCCAATCCAAAGTTTTTCCCTTTTCCCCAAATAAATCTCACCAAAGTTGAAGAAAGTGCCACCTAGTTGTTTATCCGTTCCAACTGGAAAGGATGCCTAGCTGCAATCATTTGCCAAAAAGATGACAGAAAGCGCAAGGCAATACAGTGCATTTTTAAAGAGATACAGTGCTGTCAAAGTTCAAATCCCCCCGCCCCGCCCCTCTGCCAGATTCCAGCTGATTAGATGGAGTCATCATCTGGAAGGGAGACACTGCTGGCTTAGCCATGCCTCAGCCAATCAGGAATCCAGCGCCATTTCGAGCTCCCATCCAATGAGGGCAAAGGAGACAGTCCATTGATACGTGGATACCGAGTCCTCATGGATCTCTGTATCCACGGTTCAGGGGAATGCAGTTTCGGCCTCCCCGGGACACTGTAAGAGCATCCCGGGTGAGCCAGCAGCTCAGGAAAGGAAAGGTTTATGCTTGGAGAGAGTTGGAGGCAGTAAAGGACACTGCTTCGCAGGCGTGATTGGTGGGGACGAGAGACAGGGCCTTTTCAGTGGTGGCTCCTCGGCTTTGGAACGCCCTTCCTAATGACATCAGATCGGCCCCCTCCCTCCTGACATTTCGCAGGAAGGTTAAGACCTGGCTATTTGACCGGGCATTTGCAGATGTAGTATGATTGTCAAATTGAGACCTAAGGAACGACGACAATGCAATTGGAAGTCGATTTAATTAATGAGATGCTGATATTGTGTTTTTAACGTTGAATGCCAATTTGTATATGTTGGAATTGTATTGTATTGATAATTGTTGATATGTTTGTCTTGAGCAGTTTTTGCTGTTGTACACCGCCTCGAGTTGCCTTCGGGCTGAGAGAGGCGGTCTAGAAGCAAAATAAATAAATAAATAAATAAATAAAGGACACACTGTAACACTATGGAGAGGGAAAAAGTTGCAATTAAAGGTACTTTTATTGAGGGATTTGTTACAATGTTAGGGTCTGGGGAAGAAAGCAAGATAGAGAGAGGTTGCTTATTAGAACTGCTGCTGTAGCCACACTCCCAGCGATGCTGGCCCAACAGGGCATCCAGGAACTTCGGAACTCCCTGCTGCAGGTCAGATCAGCTTGAATGCAGGGCCCCCCCGGAGGTTCGACCTCAGTATCACAGGCATTAGTTATGAAATGCCCAGATATTGGATGGGTGACACCTAGCTTGAAAACAGTCCATGTGAAAGGAGTCTAGGAGTCTTCAACATGAGTCAACACTCCAGTGTGATCCAGCACCTTAAAAAGCCAATGCAAATCTAGGCTGCATCAGTAGAAGTATAGTGTCTAGGGAGCTAATAATCACATTTGTTTCTGCTTAGGTCTGAACTTACCTGGGATAACCCTGTATCTAATTCTGGACATCATAATCCAAGAAGATGGGGAGTAAATGGTGCAATGGGTTCAAATGACAGGAAAGGAGGTTCCACCTGAACATAAAGAAGGAATTCCTGAGCTGTTCAACAGAGGAAGTCTCTGCCTGGGAGTGTAGTGGAGGCTCCTTTATTTGGAGGCTTTTAAACAGAGGCTGGATGACCATCTGTTGGGAGTGCTTTTCTTGTGCTTTTCCTGCATGGCAAGGGGGTGGACTAGATGACCCATGAAGTCTCTTCCAACTCTATTATTTTATGATCGTAAGAAGCATATGGACAAGCGGGAAGGTGTCCAGAGGAAGCTGACCTCAGCACTATCTCTACTGATCATTTAGTTTGGTGTAGATTTGGATCACTCCTGCGGCAGCTATGGTCATATTCTTTCAGTCATGCCAGTTTACTGCTTCTTGAACCGTGGGTTCCAACATCAAATGGGGTTCCCTGCGTTCAATGTTGGGGTTACAAAACGTTTGCCAACAGGAAAAGATTTCTGAACGCCATCCATTTACACAAATCTGTTAGTAACAGCTTGTCATATTTACAGTGGACTCTGCTGAAAATGCTTCAGCCTGTTTTGCAACCCTTGCAAATGCTGATTTATTATCAGTAGCAATGATTTATTATCACTTGCATTGAAGCGATCCAGCCATCAACTCCACTGGATTGGTCATGTTGTCCAAATGCTCAATCGGAATGTTGGTGGACAGGAAAAGAGATTTAAAGATAGGCTTAAAGCTAACCTTCAAAACTGTGGCATAGACACCAAGAACTGGGAAGCCCTGGCCTTCGAGTGCTCTAACTGGAGATCAGCTGTGACTAGCAGTGTTGTGGAATTCAAGGAGGCATGAATGGAGGGTGAAAGGGAGAAATGTGCCAAGAGGAAGGTGCATCAAGCCAACCCTGACTGGAACTGCCTCCCACCTGGAAACTGATGCCCTCAATGTGGAAGAATGCGCTGGTCAAGAATAGGGCTCTACAGTCGCCTACATATACACCGCCAAGACACTACACTTGGAAGGCCATCAGAAAATGAGGAATCGCCTCGGGGAGGGCGGGTTAGCAAGTTGAAATAATAAATAAATAATAAGTGTTTGATTTTATTTTATAGACATATATACCCTATTTTATATACGTACATAAAAATTTCTTTGACAGAAAGGGATCGCAAGTGGGGAAAGTTTAAGAAGATTTCCAGGGAGAATACTAGGCATGGTTAGGTTTGTTCATAATGTTCGTAATTCGGAATAAATTCGGAAAGATTTGCTTTTTGAAGCAATTTCGAAGTTTTTAAGGAAACTGGAAGTCCCTTTGCCTTTCCGAAGCGTTTTCCACCATTTCTGTTACGAAGCAGTGAGTGAGTTGGAAATGATGTGAGTTGGAAATGATTCAGCGTTTCCCCACTTCTGGTCCCTGGCCTTGGCTCAAGCCTGGGTAGCGGTTTAAAACCCAGTGGATGGCTTTCTTCCCTCCCATTTCCCCGCATGAGCCTGGGAAGTGATTTAAAACCCAGTGGATGGCTTTCCTCCCTCTGTCTCCCTGCATGAGCCTGGGAAGCAATTTAAAGCTCAGTGGATGGCTTTCCTTCCTCCCATCTCCCCGGGAGAGCCTGGGAAGTGGTTTAAAACCCAGTGGATGGCTTTCCTCCCTCCCATCTCCCCGGGAGAGCCTGGGAAGTGGTTTAAAACCCAGTGGATGAATTTCTCCCCCTCTTTTTTTCTGGAGTAAAACAACTACTTTCAAAGTAAAGGCCACCCAATGAAACAGGAAATAACACTTTGAAACCATTAACAAAGGATGTGGAAGTCTTGGAAGTTTCAAAAAGTTTCGAACTGTTCTTCTGTGAAAATCGGAATTGACTTTAGACCCGAACCACCACCGCCCCCTACATCCGAAACGAGTTTTGAACCATTTTTTCTTTTGGATCAAACAACCTTAGATAATACCTCTCTTGGAATCTCTAGATTCTCCAGTGCAAATCTGTGGTCAGTCTCCAGCAGAAGTTGACCATAGACTCATCCAGCAAGACCTTGGATAAAATAAAAATAATACTAATTTCTTTATTCACAATTTTTCACTTTCACAGGAGTCCTCTGGCTCTCTCTCCAGTGAATGTGGAAGGCCAGTTGGATTATAATGTGTGTGTGGCAGCTATCATGTGTGGCAGTATTCTTGCCCTGGGATTCCTCCTCTATTTCACACTGGAGGAACCAGATCTTGAGACTCAAGCCTTAAGACCCTGGTGTATCTCTCTTTTGCTTTTCCTTCCAGGCCAAACACATCTTGGGTTCAGATGCATAGAATCCAACAGGTGGAAGAGACTCCAAAGGCTATCCAGTCCAACCTCATTTTGCAGTGCAGGGAAACACCACCTTTTACATCCCATTGAGATGAGATGCCTTTCATTCCTGCAAAGGGGTCTTCTGTTCCTCTAGGAGTGCATCTACATTGAAGAATGCATGTGGTTTGATACCAGTTTGAGTGGCATGGCTCAATGCTATAAGATCCTAGTTTGGAGAGCCACCAGCCCTCTTTGACAGAGAAGGCTAAAGATCTTGTGAAACTACAGCTCCCAAGTTTCCATAGCATTGAGGCACAGATGTTAAAGTGGGCATCACACTGCATTAATTCTATTGTGTAAAGATGCAACCTCTGAGGTCAAGAGGTGAGGTTCCACTTCCAGACAGTGGAGCTGTGCCGCGCACCGAAGCATAAACTGGGGCAGCCGATATCCCTGCTCTGTTACATCACTTCTGACATCCGCACAGTCCTTACCAAGGAACATGGAAGAGCAGCGGCTTCTCCCTGTCGCCTCGCTGGCTGCACCTGTCACTTTAAGTTAACTCCTTGGAAACTGAGGCTGGCGGCTTTGCTGAGCCAATCTGCTTTTTGCTCTCTGCCTGGAAATTGAGTTTATAGGGTCGAGAAGGGAAAAGGTGGGGAGGGAGAAGAAGGCAAGGAGGGCAGGAGCAAGGTAACTCCTGGATGACATCACCTACAACCAATGGCTGCCTTCCGGTTGGGCCCCAGGTTCTAATCCCTGTTGCCCATTGGATGGTTCAGGATTGAGGACAATCGTTAGGCCAGAAAGCGAACCCTAAGGTTCTTGCGTTTATGCTCGACTAAGACATGCATTCTGGGTGCATCTACACTGTAAAAAGAATGCAACTTGAAACCACTTTAACTGTCATGGCTCAATGCTATAGAATTGGGGTTGCCACTTTTTGATATAAGAAATAAGGGATATTTACCTAAAAATACAGGATTTTTCACAAAAATAAGGGACACTTCATAAAACATAACTGAGGTTATGTTTCACATGGCCTTTTTTTTCCTGCACTCCATGGGAAACATCCCACCCCCGCCTCCACGGACCCAGCACCTCATCCCATCCCATGCGGCCTCCTCCTCCTCAATCGCTGCCGCGACCGTTACGCAAGGCCCAGAATCCCCAGCAGGCCCGAGACGCAAGCGGCCATGTGTGTGAACCTCACTCTGGCTCCCTCTCTCTGCAAGTGCTTCCTGCCGCCACCGCCCCTCCCTTCCTTCCAGGAAGGCTCGCCTCTTCCGGTCCGTCATTCCCAGCGCACACAACCAAATCACCCCCTCCCTGTTCTGCTCCCCTTCTGTGCTCGCCTCTCTTTATGCTCAAGAGGGAGGGCTAGAGGGGCCAGGGAAGGCGCCAAGATGGTGGTGCTATCGGCTCGGGTGAGTAACCCAGACCAGGCCCGGTGTTTGTGTGGGGAGAGCGGCAACTACCAGGCATTCTCCCTTCCTTTCTTCCTCACTACTGGCCCGCCCTCGCCTCCTGCTGCCACCTGTCCTGTCTTGTCAATACGGGACAGGAGCTGAAAATGCGGGACATGAAATTCAGAGCAAAAAATACGGGACGTCCCGTATAATACAGGACAGGTGGCAACCCTATATAGAATCCTGGGAGTTGTAAGTTTTGTAAGGCATTTAGTCTTATTGTACAGAGTATACCTCACCAAACTACACATCCCAGAACTTTACAGCATTGAGCCATGGCAGTTAAAAGAGATGTCAAACTGAATTCATATAAGATATTTGGCCTTATTGACCAAGCTACAAATCCCTTGATTCCATAGGATGGAGTCATAGTGGTAAAAAGTATAGATGCATCCATAGGAGGCACCTAGTTCTTCTGCCCAAAGCAAGAGCAAGCCTTGAAGATGGTATTTCTTATGGACTACAACCTCCAGCATCCCCAGCCACTAGCCATACTACCTAGAGATTCTAATAATTGCAATCCTAAACTATGATCAATGAAAAAGCTGGATGTATCCCATCGAAATGGTCTGATGGCTTGTAGTTAACAATATTTGAGTGTACTCTCTTCGCCATCCAAAGCTACCTCCTGATCTTCTCTGATTCAAGGCTAAGGTCGCCATGTTAAAACCAAAATTGGGCTCCTGTGTCTTTAAGAAGTTGTTGAAAAAGGGGGAAATCCAGCAGGTGGTGTTCATTATGCTAGCCAAATTTTCCCCTTTCCCTATAATTATGTCCAGCTCTGTCCTGGGTTTAACTTGCTGATGTCAAGCTGCATAAGGGAGCAATGTTTTAAAATTATTGTCTTCCATTCCCCCCTTTTCTCTCTTAAATGAGACTCAAAGCGGCTCACACACCAAAAACAATACAAATTACAATATAAAACCTCCAGTGTATAAAAATTAAAACAGAATTAAACACGGGAATTGCTAAAAACAAGTAGTTAAAGTCACATAAAAACATTAAAATAATTAAAACACTTCACGGCACCCTCTGGCGTTGCATTTTAGTGCATCCTCCAAATACAAATTCTGTCTCCAATGTAATATGCATTTGGTCCTCAATTTTACAGAATCGCCATAATTTGAGATTTCAGTTGAACAACAACAACAACGATGATGATGATGATAATATAGAGCTGGAAGGGGCCCTAAAGACTATCCAGTCCAACCCTTTTCTGCCAATCAAAAAGACACAATCCAATCTCTCCCAACAGATGGCCAATCTATGTCTGCTTAAAATCCTCACCTCCTGGGGCAGCAATAGAAATTGAGTTTAGGCCAGTGTTTCCCAACCTTTTTTGCACACTTTTTGCATTTGCAAAATCCTGGGGCACACCACCAACCAAAATGACACGAAATGACACTCTAACACAGTAATACATATAGTTAATATGTTTTTCAATGTATTTATACACTCTGTGTGAAACCTGGGCCTGTTTCGATGAACACAACATAGATATCCTGGCAGGACTGGCAGAAAGGCACAAACTTCCCACACAGAACTCCCATAACCAAGAGAAAATGCTATAAGAGTTTGGTGGGCATTGACCTTGAGTTTTGGAGTTGTAGTTCACCTATATCCAGAGAGCACTGTGGACTCAAACAATGTTGGATCAGGAGCAAACTTGGCATGAATACTCAATATGCCCAAATATGAACGCAGATGGAGTTCAGGGGAAATAGACCTTGACATTTGGGAGTTGTAGTTGCTGGGATTTATAGTTCCCCTACAATCAAAGAGCATTCTGAACCCCACCAATGATAGAACTGGGCCAAACTTCCCCCACACAGAACCCCCAGGAGGCAAGAGGAGGTCTCTACTTGGGGAAAGGGAGGCGGGCCTTCCCAATGCATGGAGCGGGAGAGACCAAGTAGACAACAGGTGGGGAGGGGGGTGTTTGTAATTTTGTGCCTTAATGAGGTAGGTTTCTTAGGGTTTTTATACTTCAACACACTAGACTCTCCCCCCCCCCCCCCGGGAGGTCCCAATTTCCCACGGCACACCTGATGATCACTCACGGCACACTAGTGTGCCCCGGCACACTGGTTGAGAAGCACTGGTTTAGGCAACCAAAGGACAGGTGCAAGTAAAGTGACCCTAGGAAATAGGAGAATTCTTGGTGCAAAGCATTTTCAAGTTCTTACTCTGAGGAAATGGGGAGGGAGATTATTCTTTTGGGAGAAAAGCCATGAATGTAATCTGCCTCCTCATTACATACATGCCCTGCTCAAATCCTCCCTTGCTGGCCCAAGGAATGCACTACAAATAGCAAGAACCAAAAGATCCTGATGGTTGCAGCCTTCCAGCAGCAAAGTTTCTCTTGTGTTTGAAATCCAGGTTGTGTAGCACCCCCTGCTGTCCCAAAGAAGAAACTGCAGACTCAAGGCAATGAGAGAATCCTAGAGCTGAAAGAGACCCCAAAGGAAGGCCATCCAGTCCAACCATCTCCTGCCAGGTAGGAATACACAATTCAAGCATTCCTGACAGATAGCCTCTGCGTAAAACTTCCAAAGAAGGAGACTCCACCAGACTCCCAGGCAGATGGATACACAGCATGTATGTGCTTGTCTTTGTCGTGTCTTCAAAATGATTATCATTTATATGTCAACCCCATTGAAGCTTTCTTGATGAGGTTTTTTTTAATGGGCTTGCCTTTCCTTTCCCCAGAAGCAGAGAATGTGAGACTTCCTCAAAGGATATGAACCCAGGCCTTTGTTGACATCTGCCTCAACAAAGGATGCATCTACTACACCAGGCATCCTCAAACTCAGGAGCCCCCGGTGGCCCAGTGGGTTAAACCCTTGTGCAGGGGCGGTCCTACAAGATAGGCCAAGTAGGCGGCCGCCTAGGGCGCCATCTGGGAAGGGGGCGCCATCCTGGCCGCATGGGGCGCCATCCTGGCCCTGCTGATGTTCCTCAGACAGTGCTGCAGCTGCCTGCTTTTGACCCCGGCCTTGTGCGCTCCGACGCCGCTTTTGGGCACGCGCGGAGGTTTTCACGCAGGCGCAGTTGCTCCGGAGCTGAAGTTGAGCGCAGGAGCAACTTGCACATGCGCGAAAACCTCCGTGCATGCCCAGTAGCTCACTTGCGCAGAAGCCTGTAAGCAAAGCACTCCCTATCGGGCAGGCAGGGAGTGCTTCCCCTCTCCTTTTGTCTCCGCCGCATGCGCGTTTGCCGGGAAGGAGAAAAGAATCAGTGAAGGAAGTGTAAGTGAAGGAATGAATGAAGGGCTTTCCTCCTCCTCCTCTGTGACCTCTTCTCTCCCTCCTTCCTTTCTTCGGCTCTGTTTCTGTCTAGACCTGAGGGGCCTGAGGCTATGAGGAGTTGTGGGAGTTGGAGGCCAAAACACTTAGAAGGAGGGAGGGCGGGCCCAAGTTTGCCCAGGCCGCGCTGCCTGTATTCGACCTCATTTGAACATTTTGGCTGTTTTTCTATTTACATTTACATTGGGATCCTAATTTTGGACTTATGGGTGACTCCTATGAATCATGAGTCGGGTGATAGGTAATAGATTCTGATTTTGATGCATTTACATTGCATTTCTTGTTGATTATTACACAGTTCTGCTTAATATTGCCATACAATATAATACAAATACAATATAACAATAGAATAATGATATATTTTATATTACATGTAATATTACAAACAATATTGCAGAATAGTGGTATTGTACAAAATAGTAATATATAATATTTTATTTTACTTTATTTTGGGTTATTTGAGTTTTATAGGAGTAATGAAAATATTTAGTAGAGGATAATTTTATTTAAATAATTAATTTTATTATTTTATAATACTAATATAATAGAATGATACATTATATTATAATGTCAATATATTATAATATAATTATATTGTAATGTAGTATAATATAATTATGATATAAAATAGTATGAGTATGGTATAATATACTGTATTGTATATACATTGATACAATATAATACTACTAATGGTATTGTGACATTATAATTGTATATTTGTTTTACATGGGGGGCGGCAAAATAATGTTTTTTGGGGGGGCACCAAAATAATGTTCGCCTACCATTTGAAATTACCTTAGACCGCCCCTGCCCTTGTGCCAGCAGGACTGAAGACCGACAGGTCACAGGTTTGAATCCAGGGAGAGTGGGATAAGCTCCCTCTGTCAGCTCCAGCTCCTCATGTGGGGACATGAGAGAAGCTTCCTACAAGGATGGTAAAAACATCAAAACATCTGGGCGTCCCCTGGGCAACATCCTTGCAGACGGCCAATTCTCTCACACTAGAAGCTACTAGCAGTTTCTCAAGTCACTCCTGACACAACCAAAGGGGCCCTCCAGCTGTTTCAGCCTCCAACTCCCAGAAGCCCTAATGAGCTTGTTCAATTGTCAGGAATTCTGGGAGTTGAAGGCCCAAACAGCTGGAGGGCTGAAGTTTGAGGATGCCTGTACTACACCGTAAAACCAATATAACCCAACACCTTAATTGCTATGGGTGAATGCTATGTTATAATGAGATTTGTAATTTGGTGAGGCACCAGCGCTCTTTGTCAGAGGATCTTGTAAAACTACAACTCCCATGTCTCCATAGCAATAAAAGTGGAGTCGAGCTGCGTTCCTTCTGCAGTGGGGATGATGACGCAATGACAACAATGACAGTGGTGGGCATGTCAGCGCTTATAGATATACTAGCTGTACCCGGCATGCGTTGCTGTGCCCTATTTTGGAGATGCGAGGAAGTCTGAGTATGTAAGGGTTGGAGTTGTTGTTAGTTATGGTGTTGTTGGGGTCATGGCTGTGTTGTTGTGGGTTGTTTAGGTGGGTGAGATGTTGGAGTCCTGTAGAGTTGTTGTTGTGTGGTGTTGCTGGCGTTCTGCATAGCTTGTGGATATACAATGTTTTTTGTCTTTCTGTCTGCTGTGTTGATGTAGAGATTGATGTGTGTGTGGGTGGGGTACTTTGGAAGTGAGTGGAGGTACTTGAAATCCCATTATCCATGGTGTGTCCTTCTCTAATCTGCAGTCAGATGGAGTGTGGGTCATGGGGGGCATTGTTTGTCAAGTTTGGTCTTTATCGGTCTTGGTTCTGGGACACAGTAGTCTGTGGGGAATGATGGGTTTTGAAGTACTACAAATCCCATTATCTATGGAGGTACTTCAAGTCCCATAATCCATGGTCCACCTTCCTCCAAACTATAGTAGAATGTAGCGTGGGTCATAGGGGCTCTGTGTGGCAAGGTAGGTTACTGTAAATTCAGGCCATACACAATGTCCCATGAGCTGAGGCCTAGTCAGGAGTTAATGAAGCTTACTGTCAATTCAGGCCATACACAATCAGGAGAATCAAGTTAATGAAGCCTTACTGTCAATTCAGAGCGTAAACAGCATTCCATTAAGTGAGGCCTAGTCAGGGAAATTAAGTTAATGAAGCCTTACTGTCAATTTTGGGCGTGGTCTGTGATTTGTAGGGGTGTAAATTTTCTGTGGGAAGTGATTTGGGTGTTTGTGTTTGTGCCTCAGCCCTTTGCCTTATCCTCCTCTGACAGTTTATTAGGGGTCAGAATGTTCATGTTGGCTGGCCAGTGCAGGAGTTATGCAAATCCGCCCTTATTGGCAGCCAATCATGTTGTCAGAATGTAGAGGCTGGGAGAGTCGTTGGCAGCCCCGGAGGATGCTGGGAAATCTAGGGGGTTTTTTCCTCGTTGTTTTGGGGGCCTTTTAGATTTTGGGGGGGAAGTTTCTTTGCTACAAACGTACCCTGTCTGAGGCCTATTTCTGTTGGCAAGTTTGGTGTCTCTGCGTTGTAAGGTTTCTCTGTTTGGGACGGTCGTTCCATGACGACTCTTCCTTTATATATATAGATTTGCTGCGTCCTTTTAAAAAACTCATTTGGCACAGTTTCAATGTCACAGGAGCATCTTCCTTCCACGAGCCTTTTGATAGCATGCAGATATGGCAATTAAAGCAGGATCAAAACCACAAACGAGTCATATGAAAGGGCCTTTAGTTCAAAGCAGGCTTGGCCAGTTCGGGATGGGGGACATTGGCTAACAAAACGCAAATTAACTAAATCTGCTCGCTAATCATCATGGTCCTTTAACTAATTTCCTACAAACTCACATGTTCAATATGAACTTGCAAATGGACTCATGTGCTCCGAACCATGATATCTAAACTGACGAAAAGGCTTTTCCAGAAGCATGAATTTCCATGGTATAATCCTTCTATATTGCCAATTTTTTGCAACCTATGCATTGATTCCTAATCAATGGATATAACGGCACCTGAACATTGAATCAGACCATATGATTGTTGTAATGGAAAAGGCTTTCTGATTGTTTAACTAATGTTAATTTACTCTATTGTATTGTATGTTTTTATCTTGTTATTATAACAAGATAATTGTAATTGTTTGGGCTGGAAGTCAGCCTGAAGAAAACAGAAGTTCTCTACCAGCCCGCACCACAGGAAAACACCATCATCCCCACGTCAGCATAGGCACATCTGTGCTAAAGTCCGTTCAGCCGTTCACCTACCTGGGAAGCATCATCTCCTCAGACGCCAAGATTGATAAAGAGATAGATCACAAGGCATAAAGTGCATTTGGAAGTCTTCACAAAAAGGTTTGGAGCAACAAGCACCTGAGGCAAAGCACCAAAATCAGTGTGTACACCACAGAGCTATCATACTTTCTATTCTTCTTTATGGGTCTGAAACATGGGTTATCTATTGCCAAACACCTACGACTCCTTGAACGCTTTCATCAGCGCTGTCTTCGCACAATCCTAAATATACACTGGACCGACTATGTGACTAATGTTGTTGTCCTTGAGCAAGCAGGGATCACCAGCATTAAGGCCATGCTACTGAGAACATAGCTGCACTGGGCAGGCCACGTCTCTAGGATGGAGGACCACCGCCTCCTAAAGATACTACTCTATGGTGAACTCGCCATGGGTCAGCGCAAGAGAGGTCCCCCATGGTCCACCCTGGCCTCACATTGGGAGGCATGGAGACGCACTATCCACAATGCTGCGGCCTCTTTCGAGAAGACACGCCGAATGGGTCTCGAAGAGAAACGACAACGCAGAAAGAACCGCAACTTGGAAACAACATCACCCAAGGACACTTTCCGCTGTGCTTTCTGCAACCGAACTTGCCTATCTCAGATTGGCCTTTTTAGTCATCAACGCGCTTGTAAAAAGCGTGGGATGAGTCCTTCCTAAGAATCTTCATTCGCAAAGTAATGCTGAGTATAATTGTAATTTATTGCGGCATCGAATCGTTGTCATTGTTAGCCGTTCTGAGTCCTCCTGTGGGGGTGATAGGGGCGGGGTAAAAATGTTGTAAATAAATATATACATTCTGCTCTTTTGGAAGGCTGTTGGGAGCAGTTATCTGTATTTGCACTAGATCTCTTCCTAACCATGGGGTTTGCTGCTACACTGTAGAATTAATGCAGTTTGACACCACTTTAACTGCCATCGCTCGGTGTATATGTTGCATTTGAAGGCACTGCATCTCTCCAAAGGTGCTGAGGTCAGGTTCTGGGACCTGTTGCATCTATTTTGCCCACTGGAGAAGTTACTGCTTTTCGTTGAAGCTTATAACTCCATGTGACTGACATGCATTTCCAGCAGGGAAAAGTGGAATCACAAGAAAGGTCTTAAGGGGCACATGACTCTCCCCTGACGGCTATTATAGTTGGAGTTCCTTTCCAAACATGAAATACTCCAATAACCCCTTTTTAAAACACAGGCAGCCCTAAGTCTCTCTCTCTATATTCTATGCACCAGAGGCAAAGGATTTGGATAACATTCCACCTGTGGGTTCAGCTTAGGTGCCCAAAGGGAGAATTGCACACATGGGCCGTGTCTACGCTAGGAACAGGCAAACCTGGGTCCTCCAGGTGTTTTGAACTTCAACTCCCACAATTTTTAATAAACTACCAGCCGGTAGGCTGTTAGGAATTGTGAGTGTTGAAGTCCAAAACACCTGGAGTGCCCAGGTTTGTCCATGCCTGCTTGATCTGGAATTCCAAAATCTGAAATGCTCTGAAATCATCCACTTAGATATCTGATAGAGTGACACCCAGGGCCGGTTCGTCCATTAGGCGGACTACGCAGGCGCGTAGGGCGACGTCACCCGGGAGGGGCGTCGCCACCTGGGAGGGGCGCCACCGCACTGGCTCCGCCCTGCTGCCCGTGCCGCACTGCCCCGCCCCGCTGTTGCACCGGCCAGGCCTCTGCAGCCGGCTCCACGGCCTGTGCTGCGCCGCCGCACCGGCCGGGCCGGTATTAGGCCGGCCGCACCGCCGCATGCGCAGAAGCTTCTACAGGTGCTACAGCATGCGCGAAAAAGCTCTGCGCACGTGCACTGACTCCACAGCGCACCTCCTGCTTTGGAGCCTGTGAGTGTGCGCGCACTTTCGCGCATGCGCACTGGCCTCCAAAGCAGGAGGCGCGCTCTGGAGTCAGTGCGGCCATCGCAAGACAAATTGGCGCATGCGCACTGGGCTCCCCTCGGGAGCAACTGGGGGGGCGCAATTTTTTTTTGCGTATCCCCTGGGAACAGGTAGGTCCGCCCCTGGTGACACCTTTGCTGTTTTTGCTGGCCTAATATATATAAACTTTGGTAAATGCTGGATAAAGTGCAAAAGCTGGGTTGCAGTTAGACATCGAAAACATCGAAAAAGACTGGCAAATAGAGGGAGAAAACATTACGGCAGTGACAGACTTTGTATTTCTAGTTGTGAAAATTACTGCAGACGCAGACTGTGGCCAGGAAATGAGAAGATGTCGTTTACTTTTTGGGAGGAGAGCAATGACCAATCTCAATAAAATAGTCAAGAGTAGAGATATCACACTGGCAACGAAGATCCGCATATTTAAAGCAATGACATTCCCTATAGTAACCTACGGATGTGAGAGCTGGACCATAAGGAAGGCTGAGCGAAGGAAGAGAAATGTTTTTGAATTGTGGTGTTGGAGGAAAGTTCTGAGAGAGCCTTGGACCATGGGAAGATCCAACCAGTCCATGCTTCAGGAAATAAAGCCCAACTGCTCACTGGAGGGAAGGATATGAGAGGCAAAGATGAAGTCCTTTGGCCACATCATGAGAAGACAGGAAAGCTTGGAGCAGAGAATCATGCTGGGGAAAATGGAAGGAAAAAAGAAGAGGGGCCGAGCAAGGGCAAGATGGATGGATGGTATCCTTGAAGTGACTGGCTAGACCAGGGGTGCTCACACTTTTTCAACATGCGAGCTACTCTTAAAGCAACCAAGTCCAAAAGATCTACCTGCCCCCGCCGCCTTGCGCTCCCGCCACCGCGCACTCTTGCCACCGCGCGTGCTCCTGCTGCTGTTTTCCGCCTGCGCAGCGCTTCTTCCGCCTCCGGGCATTGCAGGAAGGAGAAAGCACGAGGCGGGGCATCCAGAGGGAGCGCTCCGCCCTGCCTGTCTCGCCCGCAACGGAGGCTGCACAGCTGCTTCTGGATGAGAGAGAGGCAGGGCGCGCTCCTCCAGAGGCCCCGCCTCGTGCTTCCTTCTTCCTGCAATGCCCCGCAGGCGAAAGAAGCACCGCGAGAGCAGAAGCCAGCAGCAGGAGCGCGCGTGCGCGCAGGGTGTGCACACGCATTGCAGGAGCCGCCCATCTGGCTGGTGAGGCCTGAAGATCACCTGGAAGAGGGCCGAAGATCTACTAGTAGCTCCCGACCTACCTAATGAGCACCCCTGGGCTAGAACTTGAAGGTGCTGTGTGTGGGTGGCCATGGCTAACAGGGAGCTGTGGCCTGGGCTGGTCTAGGAGATCACAAAGAGTCAGAAGTGACTGAACGAATAAACAACAACAATGGCTTGGCTTTTCTTCGTGAATGAAGATTCAGATTCAGGAAGGACTCATCCCAAGCTTTCTACAAGCGCGTTGATGACTAAAAATGCCAATTCGAGATATGTTGCAGAAAGCACCGCAAAAAGTCTCCTTGGGTGATGTTGTTTCCAGGTTATGATTCTTTTTGCGTTGTTGTTTCTCTTTGAGATTCGTTCGGCGTGACTTCTCGAAAGAGGCCGCAGCATTGTGGATAGTGCGTCTCCATGCTTCCCATTGTAAGGCCAGGGTGGACCATTGTTGGTGATCAATCAGACTGAGGCTAAGATGTTGTTTCAGGGAGTCCTTATATCTCTTTTTTGGGGCTCCTCTCTTGTGCTGACCCGTGATGAGTTCACCATAGAGTAGTATCTTTGGGAAGCGGTAGTCCTCCGTCCTAGGGACGTGCCCTGCCCAGCACAGCTGTGTTCTCAATAGCATGGCCTCAATGCTGGTGGTCCCTGCTTGCTCAAGGACAGCAACATTCGTCACATAGTCAGTCCAGTGTATATTTAGAATTGTGCGAAGACAGCGCTGATTAAACCGTTTGAAGAGTCATAGGTGTTGGCGATAGGTGACTCATGTTTCAGACCTATAAAAGGGGAATAGACAGTACAATAGCTCTGTACACACTGATTTTTGTGCTTTGCCTCAGTTGTTTGTTACTCTATACTCCTTTGTGAAGCCTTCCAAATGCACTATATGCCTTTGCTAATCTGTGATCTATCTCTTTATCAATCTAATTGCATTGGATTGCATTAGGTTTCAAACTGCATTATATGGTCAGTGTAGACTTGTGCATCAAACTGCATTATATGGCAGTGTAGATGGGACAAGAGTCTATAGTATGGAGTACAGTAATAATAATAAACTTTATTCATACCTCACCACCATCTCCCCAAAGGGGACTCAGGGCAGCTAACATGAGGCCAAGCCCAAAATTACAGTACAGCAAAATAAAATACAAACAAGCAAATAATAACATCAAAATAAAATACGTGAAATAACAAAATATAAAATAAACAAATGCAAAATAAGATGATAGAGAAATAAAATACAGTGGGCGGGCCAAATGCACAGGATAATATTGATAAAACCCTGGGTGAGATAAGTAAATGGAGAAGAATGTGTCTGAGGGGGAAGCTCAGAAGGGGCGAACAATGGGGTTGAGCCTTCATTAAGGACGGGAGAAAGTGCATCATGAGGCCAGAACTGTAGTTGGGACAGACATCATATGGGGCTATGTGTTCACTCTTCAAAATATTAGTCCTATTTTAATAGTGACCCTTTACCAACCAGAATCTGGATTTTGTATAGCAGTGTCGAAGGGTCCTCAATTAACCACAACTCAAGTAATTGGCACTCTCAAGAAACTAGTAAAAAAATAACCCTGAAGGAATACTGCTTTAAGTACTTGCAATTAATATTAAATCAAATTGAACTTCCATTCACAAAGCAGTTTTTGTAATACTGTAGAGCTGCATAAGTTTATCTTTATATGACATGACTATATTTTTGTGGTTGCATTCCAATCTTCAGACCACGTTTAATACAGAGGTCCCATCTAAGCTGCCATATCATGCTGTTGAAACTGCGTTACAGTCATTGTAGACTTATATAATACAGTTTTGCTGGACAAAACAATAACAACCTTAGATATACAGTATGCAGATGATACCACTTGGATGGCTGAAAGCGAGGAGGAGCTGAGGAGCCTTATCACCAAGGTGAAAGAAATATCGCTTATTTGCTTTGAATTGGATTAACTGGCAGTGTAGACTCATATAATTCAGTTCAAAGCAGACAATGTGGATTATCTGCTTTGATAATCTGGATGATATGGCGGTGTATAAGGGGCCTGAGAGTCTGCTGCATCATCTCTTTCCTTTCTCTCTTTCAGCTCCACTGGGCATTTCTCCCATTCTCCGTTCTTTGAAGTGCATCTTATTTTTAGTGGGCAATTATAGAATCATGAGAAGCTGCCCCGGGCCTCCAGAGAGGAATGAGACCCCAAGCCCCATTATCCCCAGCCAGGTCAGGGCTGGGTTGGCAGGAAGAGAGAAATTATTCCAGCCAATTCCTTGGAGACAAGCGAAGGCCAGCCGGTCATGGGTTCCTGATAGGATCTCCGGTCGGTCTCAGGTCCACGGGACCCTTTGGCAGAGCCTCAAGGGTGGATGCAGGAGAGGTGGGGAGCATGGTCCAGAGTCTAAACAATCCAGGCCAATGGCTAATCCCATTCCTTTGCCTCCACCCCCAAAGGAGAAAACTCCCTTCTGTATAAAACTGCTGTTTCCTTGCATGGAAAGAATGCTAGAGCAAGAAGGCAAGGCTTCTCCGTTCAGATCCAGCTGTTTCTCTCGCTGCTTTGGTTTGGGACCCAGGATGCAGCCGACTGACACATTCAGGTAGGTCTAAATGGGGCATGCCTTCCTTCCTTCCCCAGAGATTATTACACTATGTTACACAATTTCTGTTCCTGGATTATCAATGTCATTTCCTAATTGGTTCATTCTATCATAAAGGCATAGGAAAAAGTTTATTAAACTGCAAAAAACTTTTTCCCACTGTTTGCGGGAAGGACACCCTGCAGCACATTTTGCTTGAAATTTTCAATGAACATCTCATCGAGTCTCAACCTATTCAACATAGTTTGTGCCACAAAAACAAAGTTCCTGGAGTAAAACGACTACTTTCAAAGCAAGGACTGCACAATGAAACAGGAAATAACACCTTCAAACCAGGAACAGAAACATTTTCCAAACTTTGTTGCATAGTGTTATTATTATCTCATTTTTATCTCTTGATTGAGACCCAAAGCAATTCACCACATTTAAAACGATCCCCCTAGGCAGCAATGTGCCAGGCCTTGAAATTTGAATGCCATTAAATGCTAATCAGGGTGCCAAATTGCAACATTCACAACTGCCTACGATGCTTGCAATACATGTGGGTGAAACATCAGGAGTGAATGCTTCTGAAACATGGCCATACAGCCTTGAAAACTCACAGCAACTCCGTGACTCCAGCCATGACAGCCTTCGACAAAACATTTTGATAAAATTAGGTGTTTCTGGCATGTCCATGTATTTGTTATATGGGATTGAGTTAACACAACCATAGTGGGTCTTCCTCCCCACCCCCCGCCACACCCGATATATGTCACCCTTACTGACATATAAAATCATGCATGGGATAGAAAAGGTGAATAAAGAAAAATTATTTTCTTTGTCACAAAACACTAGGACTAGAGGGCACTCCCTGAAGCTCCAAGGTAGGAAAATTAGGACTAATAAAGGGAAATATTTCTTCACCCAGAGGGTCATTGGGTTATGGAACTCACTTCCAGAAGAGGTTGTGACAGCTGTCAGCCTGAGCAACTTCAAGGCAGGATTAGACAGATTCATGGATACCAAGTGTATCGGTAGTTACTGAAAAGGACATTCAAGTGCCACCTCGGAGTTGGTTGAGGTAGGCAGGATTTCCCCGGGTACTGGTTGTGGGGGTCGGGAGCAGGTTAGGTTTTGCCCTCCCTTCTGCTCGAGATCCCTGTGTACAACTGGTGGGCCACTGTGTGACACAGAATGCTGGACTAGATGGGCTGAGGTCCGATTCAGCATGGCTCTTCTTATGTTCTTATGTTCTTATGATATGGCCTGTATTGATCTATCAGTCTGACCAACCACCTTGCATTCCCACTATATGGCCTCGCTGTCCCCCTTCTGCCCAAGCAAGTGAATGAGTACAGAAACTATAAATGTGTAAACGAATGAATAAGGAAGCATTTAATTATTGTCTACATAGGCTGAAAGTGCATCTAGATCAGAGGTGTCATGCTTACTTTCATAAAGGGCTACATCAGGGTTGCCTTCAAAGGGCCGTTGAATCCATGGACAAAGAATCCTATTATTTTTTGACATAGTGATTGACGCTCTTTAGTTTGTTCCCAGTTTGAAGGCCCAGGTGTTATTGAACAATGTAAATCAGACATGGGCAAATTTTGGTCCTCCCTCCAGGTGTTTTGGACTTCAACTCCCACCATTCCTAACAGCCGGTAGGCTGTTAGGAATGGTGGAAGTTGAAGTCCAAAACACCTGGAGGGCCCAAGTTTGCCCATGCCTGGTATAAATGCACCCTTAGATGGATCTGTAGTATTACAAACTGATTCGGACTGAACCCTGATGCCACTTTGGCTTGAATTTAGTCTGGCTCTCTTTCCAGCTTTGAGCACTGCAAAGAGACGGCGGACTGGCTTCTGGCCCGAACTACCCAACGTCCGCGGATCGCCATCATTTGCGGCTCAGGCCTGGGTCCCCTTGCCGACAGCTTGGAGAACCAGGAGCCTTTCAAATATACCGAGATCCCACACTTTCCACGAAGCACAGGTACGGTTCAACCAATCCCGTCCTGACCTTCTTCCCCAAGTGGTGCAGCTGTACTACAGCATTACTGCAGTTTTTACAACACTTTCACTGCCATGGCTCAATGCTACGGAATCATGGGAGATGTAGTGTAACCAAGGTGTTTCGCTTCTCTTGACAAGGGACTGTGGCGCAGCTGGCTGGGTGTCAGCTGCATTAAGATCACTACTGACCGAAAGGTCATGAGTTCAAAGCCAGCCTGGTTCGGAGTGAGCTTCCGGCCAATTTTGTGTAGCTTGTTGTCAACCTTTGCAACCCAAAAGACAGTTGCATCTGTCAAGTAGGAAATTAAGGTACCACCTATGTGTGGGGAGGCTAACTTAACAAATTTACGAGGTCATAAAAAATCTCTAGCAAAAAGCAGTTCCCCTGGTGGCCAGAAAAAAGTTAAATAGCCTCTTACTGTCTGTCTATATGTGTTGTGTTTCTATGGCATTGCATGTTTGCCATGTATGTGTACATTGTAATCCACTCTGAGTCCCCTGAGGGGTGAGAAGGGCGGAATATAAATACTATAAATAAATAAATAAATAAATAAATAATAAATAAATAAAGGCAGCCACACTTCAGCAAAGAGGACTAGAGACCTTGCAAAACAACAACTCCCTTTCAAAATGATATAACACCTGCCCGAATTGTTTAATGTAAAGACTGTAAAGAAAGTATTATTCCATCTGTTGACCAAACTGCTAAACTTTGCAGAATTTGATAAACCAGCTGGTCTCCTTAGAAATAAAACAATACAGTATGTTCAAAATAATTGGAAGCCTTTCGCAGAATATATAGGTATAATATTTAAAGACTGGTCCATAAAAATAGCATTGGGTGATTAAAAATACAGACCTCACAACCTCTGAGAAGGCTTGCCATAGATGCAGGCGAAACATCAGGAAATAATACTTCTAGAACATGGCCATATAGCCTGAAAAACCTACAACAATCCAGTAAAAATACATTGTTGGAAGAAGAGCAAGATTATGATAATTGGTACAATTAGGTCACCTTTAAATACTTTATGTAAATTTTACACACACACATACATACATATACATATACATATACATATACATATACATATACATACATATATATATATATATATATATATACACATATACATACATGCTAAGAGCTTTGATAGGACAAAATATTGTAAGACACTATTCCAGTGTGGGATTAAGAAGTTTCAAATAAGACACATATGTTTTGCTATTATTAGAAAGTGTAAAATTACTACTGATAATTGCTAGCTTTATATACCAATAGTTATGTTAATCATCATCATCATCATCGTCATCGTCATCATCATCATGTTAAATGAAAAACTACAACTCCCATGGTAGTTAGAGTGGTGTCGAACACGTTCATTCTACACAGTGTAGATGCACCCTATATCTCTCAGTGTGTGTATGTATGTGTGCGTGCGTGTGTGTATATGTATGTATATGTATGTGTGTGTGTGTGTGTGTGTGTGTGTGTGTGTATATATATATATATATATATATGGTAAAGGTTTCCCCTGATATTAAGTCTAGTCGTGTCCAACTCTGGGGGAGTGCTCATCTCCATTTCTAAGCTGAAGAGCCGGCATTGTCCATAGACACCTCCAAGGTCATGTGGCCAGCATGACTTCATGGAGCGCTGTTACCTTCCTACAGAAGCAGTAGCTATTGATTAACTCACATTTGCACATTTTTGCACTGCTAGGTTGGCAGAAGCTGGGGCTAACAGCGGGCGCTCACCCCACTTCCCAGATTCCAACCTTTCAGTCAGCAAATTCAAGGTTTGTTTTTTTACTATTATTGGAAAATGTATAATTCCTACTGTTAATTGGAGACTTTAATACCAATACTGCAGTTACGTTATAATGACATTAAGTCCACATTATAAATAAATTATAATGTGTATAGTTTGGAAATAATAACAATAATAATAAACATCATCATCATCATCATGCTAAACAAAAAACTACAACTCCCATGGTAGTTAAAGTAGTGTTAAGCTCATTCATTCTGCACAGTATAGAATGCATCCTCCCCTCTGTCTCTGTCTCTGTCTCTGTCTCTGTCTCTCTGTGTGTGTGTGTGTGTGTGTGTGTGTGTATGCCATCCCCAGAAAGAATTCTTTTAAGTGACTGGCAATATTGAGTGCATTATTGTGACTCGCTGTCTCTTTCTTCAGTGGCCGGCCACGATGGCCACCTCATCTTCGGGGGGCTGAAAGGCAAGCAATGTGTCTGCATGAAGGGGCGCTTCCACATGTACGAGGGATACCCGCTCTGGAAGGTAAGGCGCACATTATGGCAACTCATTTCTCAAGTTTTCTTGAAAAGATTGATTCATTGGAGGCTTGCTTTTGCCTTCCTCTAAGGCTGAGAGACATGACTTGCTTAAGGTCGCAAAAATAATTTCCATGACTGAGCCGGGATTCGAATCCATGTCTCCAAGAGTCCTAATCCAATACTTAAACTAGCCCACACTGGATCCCAAATTTACATCCCCCCCCCGCATGACTTATTTAAAGAAGATTTGCAGTGCCCAACTTCTATGAGGCTGAAAGAGTGTGACTCGTCCATATTTAACCACTTGTTTTCAGTGGCTGAATGGGGATTCAAATAATATTATTTGGGGGGACTCAAAGCGGCTTGACATAAAAGCATCACTAGACAATTGAAAATATGCTAATATACAAACATTAAAACAGAATTAAACACAAATAGCACTAAAAAAATTCAAAGTATTTCCAAATATGTTGAAATTGCCCATAGTTAGACCCAGTTCCCGTTAATCTACAGTGAATGCTCCAAGAGCTGTCCAAAAGGCTCGACTTGATCCCATTTAAAATTGAGACTAAAACCCAGAGTTCATTAATCATCTTGGAAAAGGAGCCATGTGTCATCTGGAGGGACCAGAGTTAAATCTAGTTCTGGGTGGGTCTCAATCCAGAGAGAAAAGTAGGATGCAAATGATGATGATTGTGGTGCAGAGAAGGACATCTCAGTACAATGTCGTTCAATCTATTGCCTTTTATCCCTGGATCAGGTCACCTTCCCAATCCGGGTATTCAAGCTCTTGGGCATTGAGACACTGCTGGTCACCAATGCGGCGGGAGCCTTGGCAGATTCTTACAACGTTGGCGACCTCATGATCATCCAGGACCACATCAACTTGTTGGGCTTGACTGGGGAAAACCCTTTGCGGGGCCCCAATGAGGAGTGGTGAGTGCTCCAGATTCCCTCTAGAACAGCGTTTCTCAACCTGGGGGTCGAGACCCATGGGGGAGTCCCGAGGGAGGTGTCAGAAGGGGCACCAAAGACAATCATAAAATGCCATATTTCCTGTTGGTCATGGGGGTTTTGGCTGAATTCTATCATTGCTGGGGCTCAGAATGCTATTTGATTGTAGGTGAACTATAAATCCCAGCAACTACAACTCCCAAATGTCAAGGGCTACTTCCCCCAAACTCTACCAGTCTTCACATTTGGCCATATTGAGTATCCGTGCCAAGTTTGGTTCAGATCCATCATTGTTTGAGTCCAGCGTGCTCTCTGGATGTAGGTGAACTACAACTCCAAAACTCAAGGTCAATACCCACAAGTATCCGTTAACACCTACCAAA
This sequence comes from Anolis apletophallus, assembly GCA_030556195.1. Classification (NCBI taxonomy): domain Eukaryota; kingdom Metazoa; phylum Chordata; class Lepidosauria; order Squamata; family Anolidae; genus Anolis; species Anolis apletophallus. Next base: position 8,369,015 of record JARBWK010000005.1, on the reverse strand, counting down.
TAGAGGGTGCCAGCAGGCAACAACAGCCAGGCTACCTCTATGTCAGGGGTCGGGAACCTTTTTGCCTCAGAGAGCCATGAAAGCAAAATATTTGGAAATTTATTTCAGAGAGAGCCATATAATATATATAATATATTTTAAGACTGAATTCAACTAAATGTGAGTATATACGTACATACTCAACTTATCACAAAATACAGAGTTAGGGATATACTCGCCATTTAAGACGACTCGGCTTTCAGCGCCTCCATAGTTTCCTGACTCCCTTGGATTCAGTGCCATGGCCGTGCCTCGAAGCAGGGGTCGCCGCAGGCGCACCCTCACCATCTTGGATAGAGGCTGGGAGAGTCAATGCATGGCCCAGGCCAGGTGCAGCGTGCAGGCGAGGAAGGAAGGAGGGAGGTGCTGGCAAGGCTTGCCAGAAGCGAGGCGGAGGGGGGCTGAGCCCCCTTCGCCCTCCTTCACCCCAAATTCCACGCACGCAGCCCAGTAGGAGGCGGGGCCAGCGCCAAGCTCTCTGCTGTCCCTCACATGCCGGCTCTCAGCTGCGCATGCCGCCTTCACTCTCCTTCACCTCAAATTCTGCGTCCGCAGTTCAGCTGGAGGCAGGGCCAGCACCAAGCTCTCCATGCCGGCTCTCAGCTGCGTGCATGGAATTTGAGGCAAAGAAAGGTGAAGGAGGCATGCGCAGCTGAGAGCCGGCATATGAGGGACAGGCAGAGAGCTTGGCGTGCGCTGCCTTCATCCTCCTTTGCCTCAAATTCCGCGCGCGCAGCTCAGCTGGAGATGGGGCCAGCGCCAAGCTCTCCATGTCGGCTCTCAGCTGCGCGCACGGAATTTGAGTCGAAGGAGGGCGAAGGCGGCACGTGCAGCTGAGAGCCGGCAGGTGAAGGACAGGTGGAGAGCTTGGCGCTGGCCCCGACTCCAGCTGACCTGTGCGCGTGGAATTTGGGGTGAAGGCAGTGCGCGCAGCTGAGAGCCGGCATGTGAGCCAGATGCAATTGTCAAAAGAGCCACATCTGGCTCGCGAGCCATAGGTACTGATTGACTTGCAGCTTCATGACTACTTAAATGCTCATTCAGGCTTGCTAATTGCAACAGTCACATTTGCTTTAATTTTTTCTCCCACCCTGGACATTATTCCACAGGTATGTATGCACCCCACTTACCTCACTGTCAATACAAACACCGAAGATGCTAGCCACAGATGCAGGTGAAACATTAGGAGAGAATGCTGCTGGAACATGGCCATGTAGCCCAAAAAACTTACAGCAACTCAGTGATTCTGGCCATGAAAGCCTTCAGCGATAAAATGTAAATATTGCAGTAAGATTAGGGGAAAAAATGTGTTCATGGATGAAGTCAAAGATATAATGGGAAGTGTGGTATAAGTACGGTGTGTTGAGGGCACCTTCTTCTTTCTGCAGGTTTGGGCCCCGCTTCCCTGCCCTCTCGGACGCTTACGACAGGAAGATCCATGCACTGGCCCTGGAGACTGCTAGGCACCTGGGGTACACCTCCTTTGTCAGAGAGGGGGTCTACTGCATGGTGGGGGGCCCCAACTTTGAATCCGTGGCAGAGGCTCGGCTGTTGCACTTACTGGGAGCAGACGCTGTGGGTAAGACACTTAGAAGCATAGAGATAGAAGAGACCTCATGGGCGATATATTCCAACCCCCTGCCATGCAGGAAAAGTGCAACCAAGGCACTCCTGACAGATGGCCATCCAGCCTGTTTATTTCCGTTTTAATTGTGTGGTTTTTACTTCAAAAGTAGTTGATCTATTCAAGAAACTTCGTTTTTGTCGCTGCCACAAGCTATGTTGAATTGTTTTGAGACTCCATGAGATATTCATTGAAACAGTATCGCAAAATGTGCAACAGCAGGATATCCTTCCTGCAAATTTATTTTATTTATTTATTTACGACATTTATATGCCGCCCTTCTCACCCCGAAGGGTCTCAGAGCGGCTTACAAGTAAAATGTAAATACGATATATTATTGCCATAGCAAAATATTAATATTATATATTACATTGTACTATAACATTATACTGTAATATTATTAGTAATATTACATGTAATATAAAATATATAATTATAATATCATATTAGTAGTAGTATTATTTTGTACTAGCTTGGGGACCCGGCACTGCCCGGGTTATTTGAGAAAGGCATTTTGTGCCTAGGTTCGTCTTTATCAGTTGTTTATGTGGCTTGCAGTGGTCTCAGAAAGTGAGGGAAGGTGCTGGGAGTCCCATGGTCCATCCTCCTCCAAACTGCACCAGGATGTAGAGTGGGTCATGGGGGTTCTGTGTGCCAAATTTGGTCTTGCTCAGTTATTGGATGAGGGTTGCCGCAGTCTTGGGAAGTGAGTGGAGGTACTTCAAGTCCCATCATCCATGGTCCATCATCCTCGATACTGCACCAGGATGTAGAGTGAGTCATGGGGGCTCTGTGTGCCAAGTTTGGTCTTGATTAGTCTTTGGATGAGTTTGGCAGTGGTCCTGTGAAGTGAGTATAGGTACTTCAAGTCCCATCATCCATGGTCCACCCTCCTCTGGACTGCACCAGGATGTAAAGTGGATCATGGGGGCTTTGTGTGCCAAGTGTGGTCTTGATCATGCACTGGATGAGGGTTGCACCGGGCTCGGGAAGTGGGTAGAGGTAATTGAAATCCCATCATCCATGGTCTGCCCGCCTCTAAACTGCAGTAGGATGGAGTGTGGGTCATGGGAGCAATGTGTGCCAAGTTTTGTCTTTATCGGTCTTGGTTCAGGGCTGCAATGGTCTGTGGGGAATGAAGGGTTTGAAAGTACTACAAATCCCCTAATCCATAGCCCACTGTCCTCCAAACTGCAGTAGAATGAGGAGGAGGGTGGACTACGGATGATGGGACTTGAAGTACCTACACTCACTTCACAGGTGCTGGAGTCAACAAGGTTTCTGCAGTTTAATAAACTTTCCCCATGTTTATAATGATAGAACCAATTAGGAAATGGCATTTGTAACCCAGGAACAAAAAACGTGTTACATAGTGTAATAAACATAATACATTGTTATTTGTTACCTGCCTCTTCTTGTGGCGTGAGGTATTAAAACAACATCATATAAAATGCAGACATTAAAACTGCAAAGATTAAAAACTGAAATCGAATGACGTTTGTAGAAAGTCCACGTTTCGCAGGTGGAAGGACAATAGCTTTATAAATAAGCATCCTGGCATCCCCACGAATGTCTTGATCTGGAACATTTGGGATTGGATCAAATACTGTTAAGCCATGAGTTGATAAAACCTTCTCCTTCTGTCCTTCCAGGCATGAGCACCGCAGCAGAGGTAGTTGTGGCCCGGCATTGTGGCCTCCGGGTCTTTGGCCTCTCGCTGATCACCAACAAAGTGGCCAAGGACTACAATGCAAAAGTGAGTGTTGATCATCACGGTGTCTTGGAGGTCAGCAAGAGGCGAACTTCCATGCTTCAAACGCTCCTCACGGAAATAGTGGGCAGCCTGGACTGTGGCGAGTGGAAAGAAACTGAGCTCTGCCACCAGAACGGAGTCTGAAAGCATCTCTAGATGTTCATGGTGGAGCCAAGGATGCGTGGGACAGTTGAATAGGACAGCAAGAGGACAAGGCCACAACTTGGGCTCAAAACCTAAACTATATCACAGTCCAACTAAAACAAAATGCTATCGGATAGACCACATCAGCTGTAGTTTCTTACACATGTTATCATGGTTTTCTGTGGGTAAGCAGAGGGCGACTGGAAGATGGCATATGTTCTGTATCTCAAAAACTGATAGAGCCAATGGGGAAAACTGGTGCCATTTTTGCAATCAGCAGGTCAAATAGACCCAGAAGTGGTGCTAACATTCGACACACCAAAATGTATATTGGTCAGTGGTTTACCTTTCCTACTTCTTCTTATTTCCTTCTTTATGGTGCATCTACACCAGGCATGGGCAAACTTTGGACCTCCAGGTGTTTTGGACACAAACTCCCACCATTCCTAACAGCCTCGGGCCCTTTCCTTTTCTTCCTCAGCCGCTTAAGCCCATGCCCGATCTACACTATACAATTAAGGGTTTGACCTCACTTTAACCACAGTGTCTCAATGCTCTGGAATATTGAGATAATTGGTTTTACAAGCCTTCTAGGCCAGATAGTGCTAGCGCCTCACCAAACTACAGCCAGTTGTAGTTGCATCCATAGTCACCCAGTCCATTAACCATTGAACAGTGGCAAAGTGGAGTCAAGGTGCATAGAGTAAAAATCCTAGGACTATTTTTGATGGGAAGGGGCTGTGGGTGCATCCACACAGCATAACCAATGACACCACTTGAACTGCCACAGCTCAATGGTATGGAATCATGGGAGTTATAGTTTCTCAAGATCTTTAGCCTTCTCTGCCAAACAGTGCTGGTATCTCACCAAACTACAAATCCCATGATTCAATCAAACTGAGCAATGGCAGTTAAAGTGATATCAAACTGCCTTCATTATGTAGTGTATATACTTCTTGTGGTGACCCCACTTCTTGTGGATTCCTTAATTTCTCTCAGGAGGGTTTTCTGTATTATTGCTGCCACTGTTCATGAAGAGAATAGCCCAGAAACAGAACGAGAGAGAGGCTTGCTGGTAGATGAAACAGTATCTTCTTTTATTTATGTAATTATTATGGTATATGCCTCTTGGTTACATAAGATCAATTGCTTGCTGAACAACGTTTCAAAATGGGTTTCTTTCACACCAGGGCTGTCCAACTTCTACCGGCCCAGAGGCCTGAATTCCGGTCACTGATGACCTGGGGGGCCGAAGGGTCTGCCCCCGGCTCCGCCCCGTTCCTCCCCCAGCTCCGCCCCCACCCCTCCCCCAGCTCCAATTTACTTACAACTCATAAGAGGCATCCATACAATCAAATATAATATTTTACTAAGGGGAAATGCAGGGTGGGAATTCATAAGGGGCATCCATACAATCAAATATAATCTTTTACTAAGGGGAAATGCAGGGAGGGAATACATAAGGGGCATCCATACACAATTATAACATAACATAAAGGTTAGCCTACCTTCCCAAACGCGCAGGATCCAGGAGTAGCCGGACCACGAGCAGAGGCGACGACCGACCGAGGCAGCAGCCGAGAAGGTCCAAATCGCGTCTGCGTGGGCCGCAGGGATTAAGTAGCCAAGATTTCGGCAACAGGAGTATCGCGAGACTACGGAAGCCACACCGGATTTTTCTCTCAATGCAGGCGTGATATCGCGTTGAGAGCGAAATACCGTGTGGCTACCGGAGTCTCGCGATACTTGCTCCGGAACCCGGAAGTGGGTAATTTTTTAAAATATTATTATTTAATTAATTTTTTATTTTTATTTTTTATTAAAAAGCTTAGGGGGCCGCAGGGAAGGGGCTGGAAGGCCTTATGCGGCGCCCGGGCCGCCAGTTGGACAGCCCTGTTTCACACCAAACTGTTATGTAGATACATAAGAACAGCTTTCTTTAATCAACTTCCCAGCTGTTCCTCAGCTTTTTTCTCTAGACCAGTGCTGTCCAACTTCTGGTGGGTCCAGGGCCGGATAAGAGGTCACTGATGACCTGCGGGGGCCGCTCGGCCCCACCCCCAGGCCCCGCCCCCAGCCCAGGCCCCGTCCCCTCCTAAAGCCGCCGAAAAAGGAGTAGGCGGCGCCAAGAGCAGCGTGTCACAGGCCTGGCGTGATCGCGCTGCTCTTGGCACCGCCTACTCCTCCGGCGCCCCCTCCCTTCCTGGGCCGGGGAGCCGCGAAAGGGAGGAGTAGGCGGCGCCAAGAGCAGCGCGTCACGCCAGGCCTGTGACGCTGCTCTTGGCGCCGCCTTCTGCTCTTTCGGGCGGCTCCTCTAGGAAGGGGAGGCACCGCAGAGGGCAGAAGGCGGCGCCAGCGGCAGCGCGTCACAGGCCTGGCGTGACGCTGCCCCTTGGCACTGCCTACTCCTCCTTCGGCGCCCCTCCCTTCCTAGGCCTTGGCGCGCCTTCTGCCCTTTTGCGGCTCCCCCGCCTAGGTAGGGAGGGAGGCCAAAAGCAGGAGCTAGCTCTCTTCCTCCTCCCTGTCCCCGCCTCCCCTCGGCCGCCATTTTAAAAATGGCGGCCGAGGGCATAGGTGGGGCCGTATCCAACAGGCTACGGGGCCGGATCCGGCCCCGGGGCCGCCAGTTGGACAGCCCTGCTCTAGACCTTAACTCACTTTTCACTTCCTGACTACCTTTCAGGAGTCTAAATCCAATTAGTCTAGTCCCACATTCTTAGGACTAACTATCCTTAAACTCCTCCAGCGATTAACTCTACACACAAACAGAATCAACCCTCCTCTGGTTCATTCCGTCACCAACTGACTCTTTTTTAAACCAACCTTCTTTTTTCCTCAGTGAGTTGGCTCCACCCCTTTTTCCTCAGCTTGGAGCTAGGTTGCTATGGCAACGCTTGGGGCCTCTGTCCAATTCTCAGCTAATACTAATAAACCTATCTAAAACTTATACTTTAACCGAGCATTTCATTCCATAAATTAAGATATATACGTTATAAAGATAACATTTACAAGAGATATTCAGATTGGTCTGTGTCACAATTCCTGGATTTGAAAAAAAAAAGAATTTGGAAATTGTTGCCTTTATCTATCATATTAGTTCCTAATAAGGATAAAAACACATTAAATCAATGGCACTTACATAAGAATTGATTGTGGAGTGATCTAAAATAAACCACGTGTAGTTCATGTCTGATCAGCCCACACACTGCCTTCCCAGAGAAAGAAAATACGCAACGCAGGTGAACAATAAAACACAAGTAGTTTATTCTTCGTCGTTCAGAACAACATATGTACAATGTGATCAGTTGCACCAACTCATATAATGTCCTTTTATAAGAGACTCAAAATGGTTTTTCTTTGTCAATGTGGAGAAACACCTTCCAGTAACTTATGAAGCAAGAGTAAATAAATAAGAGTACACTCCAAAACTGTCTCTGCTTCTCTCTTCAAACTGTCTCTGCACCTGCATAGCTCAAGCCTGAACAAAAATGTAATTGTATCAAAAGCCTCAGGCTCAGGCTCAGCCATCTTACTGGGCATAGCTCAACCAATCAGCTTCATGCATCTTATTTTAAAATTGACACACACATACACAATAACTGATTTCTTACATGCTCCGACATGGATTTATTACCGTGTTTCCCCGATAGTAAGAAACCCCCGATTGTAAGACGTATCGGGGGTGTCAGAGGGGTCGGCTAATATAAGCCGTACCCCGAAAGTAAGCCGTACCCCCGGCCGCCGCGTCACTTGGTCCCGCCTCCTCCTCCGCCGCTGCCACCACCCTCCCTGCGGCCGCCTCTTCTCTGATCGGAAGAGAGCCGGCTGAGAGAGCCCTCTGCCGCCTCTCTTCCGTTCCCGAAGAGGGGCTGCAGGAAACCGCTCGATCGCTCTCCTTGCAGCCCCTCTTCGGGGGAATGGAAGAGAGGTGCAGAGGGCTCTCCTCTGCGCCTCTGTTCCCTTCCCGAAGAGGGGGCTGCAGGAAACCACGCGATCGCCCCTGCAGCCCCCTCTTGGGAATGGAAGAGAGGTGCAGAGGGCTCTCCTCTGCGCCTCTGTTCCCTTCCCGAAGAGGGGGCTGCAGGGGGCGCTCGCGCTGTTTCCTTGACCCCTCTTCGGGGAATGGAAGAGAGGTGCAGAGGGCTCTCCTCTGCACCTCTGTTCCCTTCCCCGAAGAGGGGGCTGCAGGGAGGGCGATTGCGCAGTTTCCTTGCAGCCCCCTCTTCGGGGAACGGAACAGAGGCGGCTGAGGGCTCTCCTCAGCCGGCTCTCTTCCGATCAGAGAAGAGGCGGCCGCAGGGAGGGCGGCGGCGGCGGAGGAGGCGGGACCGAGTGACGCGGCGGCCGGGGGTACGGCTTACCGTCGCCCAATGTAAGCCGTACCCCGAAAGTAAGGCGTAGTGGGACTTTTCGGGGGGGAAAGAAAGACGCTGTCTTACTTTCGGGGAAACACGGGTATTATTCTAATGATTTATACCTCACTTTATCTGTTTCGAAGGAGACTCAAAGCAACTTAATATAAAAGCAGTAGCATACAATTGACCATGGAACAACCGACTGGTTCAGGATTGGGAAAGGAGTACGGCAGGGGTGTCTGCTCTCACCCAACCCATTCAACTTGCACGCAGAACACATCATACGACGTGCAGGGCTTGACAAATCCAAGGCTGAAGTTAAAATTGCTGGAAGAAACAAGGCGAGCGGGCCAGAGAGGTTGGTGGGGATGGTTGGTAGGGACAAGGGAGAGGGTTTTCTCTATAGTGGCGCCCCAAATCTGGAACGCGTTCCCCAAGGATATCAGACAAGCCACTACTCTGGCAGTCTTTAGGACAGTGTTTCTCAACCTGGGGGGTCGGGACCCCCAAGGGGGTCGCGAGAGGGTTTCAGAGGGGTCACCAAAGACCATCAGAAAACATGTATTTCTGCTGGTCTTAGGAAACCCTTTGGCAGAGAAGGTTGAAGATCTCTCCGCTTTTTCTTCTCTTTCTTTTTGGAAACAGACTGCGAATTCTCCCACCTAAAGCTCTCCTCTGCTGTGATTGGCAGGCCTCCCAGCCAAGGGGAGGGCTGATACTGAGGCTCCAAGCGAGGATGGGAGAGCAGGCGTGCTTGGCGCATAGCAGCAAGATGCACATGTGTGGGTGAGGGAGAGAGTGTGAGGTGGGATGGAGGCTCGCGCCAGCTAGTTCCTTCTAGGCATGAGGGTTCTGTGTAGGAAGTTTGACCCAATTCTATCATTGGTAGGGTGCAAGGAGCTCTTTGATTGTAGATGAACTATAAATCCCAGCAACTACAACTCCCAAATGCCAAGATCTATTTTCCCAAAACTCCACCAGTGTTCACATTTGGGCATGTTGAGTATTTCTGACAAGTTTGGTCCAGATCCATAATTGTTTGAGTCCACAGTGCTCTTTGGATGTGGGTGAACTACAACTCCCAAACTCAAGGACAATGCCCACTAAACCTTTCCAGTATTTTATGTTGGTCATGGGAGTTGTGTGTGCCAAGCTTGGTTCAATTCCATCATTGGTGGCGCTTGGAATGCTCTTTGATTGTAGGTGAAATATAAATCCCAGCAACTACAGCTTGCAAATGACAAAATCCACCCCACCCACCCCCCAAAATATAGTGATGAAGTAGCAATGAAAATAATGTTATGGTTAGGGGTCACCACAACATGAGGAACTGTATTAAGGGGTCGCAGCATTAGGAAGGTTGAGAAGCACTGCTTTAGGAGGAGCCTGAAGACGTGGCTGTTCCAATGTGCCTTTCCTGAATGAAGTAAATGATGCCCTGCCGTGTTCATTCTTTGCAAAAGTCCTCATAAGCACTTTAATTACCTGTTGTGTGTCTGCCCCATAGTGTCCTTGAAGCCTTCCTGATATATATGTGTGTGTGTGTGTGTGTGTGTGTGTGTGCGCGCGCGCAAACTACCTCTGTCTGCACCCAGTGTTTATTTACTTTAAAATTTTAACATTCACATTTGGTCCACCCGAAATGGTTTTAAATTGTCTGTTACTGCTTGTGTTTGAGTTTTATTGATTGTATTGTTTTTTAATAATTGATATTGTTTTGTTATTATGTGTTATTGGGCTTGGCCACATGTAAGCCGCCCCGAGTCCCCTTGGGGAGATGGGTGCAGGGTATAAATAAAGTTAATGAATAATAATAGAGGGGGGTCCCCGTCTGTCAGCCAGGGGAATCCTTTTCTCATAGTATGTATGTATATACTCACATTTAGTTAAATTCAGTCTTAAAATATATAAATTATATGCCTCTCACTGAAATAAATTTTCAAATATTTTGCTTTCATGGCTCTCTGAGTCAAAAAGGTTCCCGACCCCTGGGCTACAGCATGACCCAGTAAAAAATGTATAAAAGATAACAGAAAGATTGTAACAGGACAGCCAGCCCTTTCCTTGAAGACAAACTGGTCTTTGGCTATTCTGCCTCTGCGTGGCAGGCCCGGATTACCCATAAGGCCACCCTAGGCCATGGCCTAGGGGCACAAGCCAAGGTGGGCGCAGTTCACACGGACCAAAAAAAATGTTGAAACAAAACCGCAACGCACGGCATGAAGATGACTCTCTCTCTCTCTCTCTCGGGAGAGGGCGGGGGGAGAATGCTGCGAGGGGGCGGGGGGGGGAGGGAATGGCACCCCCCCGCACCATCGCCCCCTTGTCAAGGAAGGAGGGCGCGAGGAGGCGGGCAGAAGCCCCTGGGGTCGCTGCCGGGCATGCGCGGCGCCCAGGAACATGGCGGAGGAGGCAGAGGCGCTCGCGCCCTCCTGCTGTGCATGCCCAGCTGCGGCCCCGGGGGCGGGGCTTCCCTCCGCCTCCTCCTCGCGCCCTCCTTCCTTGACTCAAGGAAGGTGGGCGCGCGGCGCCGCGAGGACCATGAGGTGGGGGGATGCAGTAGAGGTTGGTTTGTGGGCGTTATTCCCAAGTATGGCCTAGGGCAGGGGTGCTCATTATGGTGATCGGGAGCACCTAGGTGATCTTCGGCCCTCTTCCAGGTGATCTTTGGGCCTCACCAGCCAAACAGCACGCTCCTGCCATGCGCGCGCACGTGCGCTCCCGTTGCTGCCTTTGCGGGGCTTCTTTTGCCAAAATGAGGCTTTAGTGGGCGGGCCCTGGCGCTCGTCTTGCCACGCACGGTGTGGTGATATGACTGCCCATTGGTTGCTGCTGCGGGGGGGGGGGGGGAGCAAGGCGAAGGCATGCACACGGATAGGATACGAGGCTGTGGGAGGGGATGGAGGGAATGTGTGTGTGTGTGAGAGAGAGAGACCAAGGAGAGAAGAAATCCGGGAGAACTTTTTCGGATCCTTTTGGCAGGCAGGCAGTCGGGCGCTGGAAGGAGAGAGGGAGAGAGAGAGAGAAAGAGGCGAAGGAGGCCGGGCAAAGTGGGGCAAAGCCAAGCAAGCCCTGCCGCAAACCCTGCTGCTGCCTTCGGGACTCCACTTTCCAAGCCGAGACCTGGGCGAGCGAGCAGTGTGGGGCTGCTTTCTTTCCTTGGTTGAGGCGAAGAGCGAGGGCTCAACCGTGATCCAGGGGCTGCAGCCGAGGACGAGGGGGCTGCGCGGATGGAGACTCAACTTGCTGCTGCTGCTTGTGCCCTCGCCGCCTTTCTCCGCCTCGCCCACGAAGGAGTAAGGTGGCGAGGGCCCACGGGAGAGAGAGAGGGAGAGAGTGAGAGAGAGAAAGAGAGAATGAGGGTGGCTCTTCAGAGCTGGCTAGGAAGAGCCACCCCCTCTCCCCCATGGGCATGGACTGCCACCAGTGGGAGGGTCCTCCTTCCTGCCAGCCATCCACTTGGGCGTCCTTTCTGAGTGACACCTCGAAAGGAAGGAAGGGCGCCCCTTCCCGGGGTGCGTGGCGGCGCAGTTCATGGGCAGGCAAGAAAGAAGCCCAGCGCGGACAAAAGACTGCAGTAGGAGCGTGTGCGCGCATGCGCCAAGACATCGCTCACATGCACAACAGGTGATCTTTTCAACTTAATTGTTCATATAGTAGCTCGCATGATGAAAAAGTGTGGGCACCCCTGGCCTAGGGCGTCAAAAGGGGTTAATCTGGGACTGCTGCATGGTCATGCTGAAAAATAAAAGATGTTTGCTTCACCTAAGGAGACTGCTTGCTTCTGTTGTGAACTCTGCGGGACCGAGGTTTTAGGGGTTCCCTTTCACTTGAAGTGACTGGCTTGACCCTGAAGGAGCTGGGGGTGCCCACGGCCGACAGGGCTGGTCCAGGAGGTCACAAAGAGTCATAAGCGACTGAACGAATACACAACAACAATACAATTGAAAACATGCAAACATTAAAACAAGATTAAATATAAACAGTATTAAGTATCAACAGAATAAAAACGACGTGTTACCGATGGCTTTCATGGCCAGAATTATTGCTGAGAGTTGTCCAGGCTGTATGTCCATGTTCCAGAAGCATTCTCTCCTGACGCTTCGCCCACATCTCTGGCAGGCATCCTCAGAGGTTGTGAGGTCTGTAGAAACTAGGCAAGTGGGGTTTATATATCTGTGGAATGATGTCCAGGGTGGGAGAAAGAACTCTTGTCTGCTTGAGGCAGGTGTGAATGTTGCAATTGGCCACCTTGGTCAGCACTGAATGGCCTTGCAGCTTCAAAGCCTGGCTGGTAGCTGCCTAGCCTGGGGAACTACAATGGGACCACCAAACGCAGCGTCCAAACACGAATATTGCTTAGCATTTAATGGCCTTCAAAGTTTAAAAGACTACAGAAAGTTACAGGTGATTTTAGTCAAGGGAAATCAATATAAAATCTAAAATCCCAACTGAAAAGACGAAGAGGAAGTACGCATGCGCCATTTGTTTTGTGGTTCTTCCCTAAGAGAAGACTAAGGACAAAGGTGCGCATGCGCAGCCTAGGTCTGTACCCGCTCAGAGAATGGGCGGAGCCAGAACTAAGGCCCCACCCACTTACCAACAAGGGATTGTCTACAAACTACCGCAAAATCAGAAGTTGGAAAAGCCTCACTCGGGGGCCGAGGAAGGAATAAAATGACTAAAGGCAACAAGAGGATTCTAAGATCCATGTTTCGGGACGGAAACCTAGGAAGCTCGTGGCCTGCTTGGTTCAAGGTGCGTTTGGATCTCGTGAAGGACTTTTGAGACGGACCCTAATGTCACAAGAACCCCGCAGCCTTATTGGCTTCTGTCCTTCCGACGGTCACCATGGAAACGGTGGGCCTTCGGGGGTTGCTAGGAGACGGAGAGACGCGGAGGGAGAAAAAAGAGGTGGCTACGGCACTGCCTGGTAAAATAGTAGTAGAAGTATTGTTTGCTATTATAGTTATGGTGTCTTTTCAGAACCCTTGCCTGTTTGAAGCGAGTGTGAATCAATGTTGCAATTAGCCTGCTTGATTAGCATTGAGTAGCCTTGCAGCTGCACAGTCAGTGAGTGAATGAGGGTCTCTGCATAGAGGTGGCCTGGCTGTTGTTGCCTGGAGGCACCCTCTGTGGAATAATGCCCAGGGTGGGAGAAAGAACCCTTGTTGGTTTGTGTTGTTTTGAAGGAATTCAGTCATATAGGATGTCTATATGTACCATTTCCCCTTCCTTGTGAAGACATCAGCTGGGGCTTAGCCGCCCCGCCCCCCCAAATCTATTTGCATATAAAGCAGGGGTCGGGAACCTTTTTTACTCAGAGAGAGAAAGGAAGGGGAGAAAGGAAGGAAGAGGGAGAAAGAGGAGAATGGAGGAAAGAAGGAAGGGGAGGGAGGGAGGGAAAAGGAAGGCGAGAAGGAGAAGGAAAGGGTAAAGGAGAGAAAGAAAGGAAGAGGGAGGGAGGAAAAGGGAGAATGGAGGAAAGAAGGAAGGGGAGAGAGAGGGGGAAAGGAAGGAAAGGGTGAAGGGGAGAAAGGAAGAGGAAGGAAGACAAGATCTAATTCTTGAAGAACAAGCTGACCTGGCCTGTATAACGGAGACCTGGCTGGACGAAGCTGGGGGTTAATCTCTCCCAGCTCTGCCCACCGGGTTACTCCGTACAGCACCAAGCGAGACCGGGAGGGGCGGGAGGGGAGTCGCAGTGGTCTATAAGGATTCCATCCCTTGACCAGGTGCCCCATCCCACAGTCAGCCACGTTCGAATGTGTCGGCCTAAGGATTGGTGACCGGGACAGGATAGGGATTCTGTTAGTGTACCCGACCACCCCGCTGCACTACAGTCTCCCTACCTGAGCTAGCCGAGTGGTCTCGGCCTGGCCGTGGAGTCTCAGCGGCTCATTGTGCTGGGTGACTTCAACGTCCATGCCGAGGCCACTCTATCAGGAGCGGCTCAGGACTTCATGGCCGCCATGGCAACCATGGGCCTGTCCCAGTTAATATCGGGTCCCACCCATAGTGCAGGACACACACTGGATCTGGTTTTCTGTCAGGGATGGGATGAAAGTGGCGGAGTGGAGGAACTGACCATCATTCCTTTGCCATGGACCGACCACCACCTGATCAGGTTTAGACTAGCTGGGCCTTTCCACCTCCGCAGGGGTGGTGGACCTACTAGAATGGTCCGCCCCAGGAGACTTATGGATCCGAGCAGTTCCTGACGGCTCTTGGGATTTTCCGCCTCCTTGGTAAGTGACCCTGTCGAGGCTCTTGTCTCACTCTGGGACAGGGAGATGACAAGGGCTATTGACACGATCGCTTCCAGAACGCCCCTCTTGAGTAACAGCTAAACCAGCTCCTTGGTTCACTGAGGAGCTGGCAGCAATGAAGCGAAAAAAGGAGGCTAGAGTGCGTGTGGCGTCGGAAACGGTGGATCAGCTCAGGCGCGCCTGGTCTCCTATTTGAGGACCTATATTGCCAACAACAAAAGCCGCACAAAAAACATCTATTGCGGCCAAGGTGGCCGCCGCGAAGAACCGTCCAGCGGAACTGTTTCGGGTCGTTAGGGGTCTTTTAAATCCGCCTCAGTGCGAGATCCCTGACGGCTCGGCGGTACGCTGTGATGAGTTTGCCAAGGTCTTCGCGGATAAAGTGGCTCTGATCCGTTCCGATTTCGATACCACGTTAACGGCAGTCTCTGAGGATGTGACACGAGCACCGGCTTGTGCGGTTTTATTGGATTCGTTTCAATTGGTTCAGCTCGAGGATGTGGACAAGATCCTTGAGAGGCGAGGCCCACCACATGCATCCTAGACCCCTGCCCATCCTGGCTGATCAAGGAAGCCAGAGGGGTTTGGCAGAGTGGTGAAGGTGGTGGTTAATGCCTCCTTTCGGGAAGGCATCATTCCAGCCAGCAAAAGCAAGCTGTTATAAAACCGCTGTTGAAGAAACCATCACTGGACCCCACTCAATTAGTGAACTATCGGCCAGTTTCCAATCTCCCTATTTGGGCAAAGTCATGGAACGTGTGGTGGCTTCGCAACTCCAGGGGTTCTTGGTAGACACTGATTATCTTGATCCGGCACAGTCTGGCTTTAGGCCGGGACATGGGACTGAGACAGCCTTGGTCGCCTTGGTAGATGATCTACGCCGGGAACTCGACAGGGGGAGTGTGTCCCTGTTGGTTCTGCTGGACCTCTCAGCGGCTTTCGATACCGTTGACCACGGTATCCTTCTGGGTCGCCTTGCAGATATGGGGCTTGGGGTACTGCTTTGCAGTGGCTCCAATCCTTCCTGGAAGGTCGTACCCAGAAGGTGTCATTGGGTGACACCTGTTCGGCTCCACAGCCGTTGTCCTGTGGAGTCCCTCAGGGTTCAGTACTGTCCCCGATGTTGTTCAACATCTACATGAAACCGCTGGGAGAGATCATTCGGAGTTTCGGAGTAAGGTGTTATCTGTACGCAGATGATGTCCAGATCTGTCACTCCTTCCCACCTGTCACCAAGGAGGCTGTCCAGACCTTGAACCGGTGCTTGGCCGCTGTGTCGGACTGGATGAGGGCTAGCAAATTGAAACTAAATCCAGACAAGACGGAGGTCCTCCTGGTCAGTCGTAAGGCCGAACAGGGCATAGGGTTACAGCCTGTGTTGGACGGGGTTACACACCCCTGAAGACGCAGGTTCGCAGCTTGGGAGTGATCCTGGATTCAGCGCTGAGCCTGGAACCCCAGGTCTCAGCGGTGGCCAGGGAGCTTTTGCACAGTTGAGACTCGTGCGCCAGCTGCGCCCGTACCTTGGGAAGTCTGATCTGGCTACGGTCGTCCACGCTCTGGTCACATCCCGAATAGATTACTGCAACGCACTCTACGTGGGGCTGCCTTTGAAGACAGTTCGGAAATTGCAATTAGTCCAGCGGGCGGCAGCCAGATTGCTAACAGGAGCTACATACAGGGGCATACCACCCCTGTTGTGTCAGCTCCACTGGCTGCCTGTCAATTCCGGGCTCAATTCAAAGTGCTGGTTTTGACCTTTAAAGCTCTATACGGTTCTGGCCCAGCTTACTTGTCCGAACGCATCAGCCGCTACGCCCCATCCCGTAACCTAAGATCATCCGGGAGGCCCTGCTCGCGCTCCCGCCGACTTCTCAAATGCGGTTGGTGGGGACGAGGACAGGGGCCTTCTCGGTGGTGGCCCCCCGCCTGTGGAATGCGCTTCCGATGGCGGTACGGTCCACCTCATCCCTCCTGGCATTCAGGAAAAGGTAAAATCCTGGCTCTGGGACCAGGCGTTCCCACATCAGCACTAACAGCATGTTAGATGGGGATTTTAATGGAAGGGAGGAAGTGGGTCAATGCTTTTATAGATCAATATTGTTTTAATTGGAATGACTGTAGATGTTGCAGAGGAATTGTATTTTAATGTTTTTAATGTATCTTAATGTGTTGTGGGGTTTGGGGTTTTACGCTGTTTCATTTGGCATCGAATTGTGCCGTGCTGTAAGCCGCTCTGAGTCCCCCCTCGGGGGTTGAGAAGAGCGGGGTAAAATCCTGAAATAAATAAATAATAAATAAGGAAGAGGGAGAATGGAGGAAAGAACGAAGGGGAGAGAGGGAGGGAAAGGAAGGAGAGAAGGGGGAAGGAAGAGGAAGGAAGGAAGGAAGGAAGGAAGGAAAGAGGAGAATGGAGGAAAGAAGGAAGGTGAGGGAGGGAGGGAAAAGGAAGGCGAGAAGGAGAAGGAAAGGGTAAAGGAGAGAAAGAAAGGAAGAGGGAGGGAGGAAAAGGGAGAATGGAGGAAAGAAGGAAGGGGAGAGAGAGGGGGAAAGGAAGGAAAGGGTGAAGGGGAGAAAGGAAGAGGAAGGAAGAGGGAGAATGGAGGAAAGAACGAAGGGGAGAGAGGGAGGGAAAAGAAAAGAGAGGAGAAGGAAAGGGTGAAAAGGAGAAAGAAATTAAGGAAGAGAGAATGGAGGGAAAAGGAAGGAGAGAAGGAAAAGGAAAAGGTCAAGGGGGAGGAAGGAAGGAAGGAAGAGGGAGAATGGAGGAAAGAAGGAAGGGGAGAAGGAAAGAATGGAAGAGGAAGGAAGGAACAAAGAGGGAGGAAGTAAAATAATGAAAGAAAAAGAGGGAAAGAGGAAGGAAGGGGGAGGAGGGCACGGGGCCAAGGCGAACCTTGGTGTCGATGTCAGCGAGGCAGTCCCTCCGGATGGTGTCAAAGAGGCAGCGGCTCTTGAACTGCCCGACAATGAGGGGGATGAGCTGGGCGTCTCCTGAGGCCGGGTACGCGGCGCCAGGGCCAGGCCTGGCTTTGCCACCTCCCCCGAGGCCTGTGGCGGAGGACAAAGAGGCAAAGAGGGCGCAGGGCCCCGAGAGCAGTGGGGGATGAGGAAGAGGCAGCATGGTGGCCAGAAGCGGCAGTCATGGCGCATTTGCGTCACTCCTCACTACCCACTGCATGCTGGGAAACCGAGGCCCGGGCTGCTCTGGAGAGCCAGATGCAATCATGAAAAGAGCCACATCTGGTTCGCGAGCCATAGGTTCCCTACCCCTGATATAAGGCCTTATATGGTCTGGGGCCTGTGTATCTGAGGGACCGCCTTTCCCCCTACTAACCCCAGAGATCACTTCGATCCAAAGATAAAAATCTGTTGGAAGTCCCCAATTCCAAGAGCTTGCATCTGACTGCCGCTAGGCATAGAGCCTTTTCGACCGTGCCTTTCCCTCGCTATAGAACGCATTGCCTGCCGAAGACCGCGCTTTGCGGGCATTGCCTGCCTTCCAGAGGGCATGCAAAACATACTTGTTTCGGGAGGCCTTTGAACTATAATTTGGTCTTAATCTGGTTTTAAATTTGGTTTTAAATTGTTATTGTACTGATCTTTGTAAACCACTCCGAGCATATAAGTTCGAACAATAAATAAATAAATAAATAAATAAATAAATAATGTGCTCGCTTTGCAGCATCTCTTTCCTGGCTTCAAAGATGTTTGCTGGGAATCCATATTCGAATATCCTGCCCAGGAGCATCATCAGCAGTCTGAAGAACCCGGTGAGTCCCAGGCAGAGAAGGTGGCTCTGTAGTAGTTAAAC
This sequence comes from Anolis apletophallus, assembly GCA_030556195.1. Taxonomy (NCBI): domain Eukaryota; kingdom Metazoa; phylum Chordata; class Lepidosauria; order Squamata; family Anolidae; genus Anolis; species Anolis apletophallus. Next base: position 8,351,017 of record JARBWK010000005.1, on the reverse strand, counting down.
TAATAGGGCAATAGGGCAATAATCATGAAACTAGAGAAATCAAAGTTTAAAATGTACCCCTCTCTGTATTTAGAAAGGAGCTTCCACTAAGGGTCCATCTTGTCTGGATGATTTGTGGTTAGCACCTAAGAAACATGTGTAAATGATATCGGAGGTCACCTCCCCCCCCCCCCCCGCCCAGAACTCTGTAAAACAGGGGTGCCCACACTTTTTCAGCATGCGAGCTACTTATAAAACAACCAAGTCAAAATGATCTACCTACCCACTACTCAGAGAGCCATAAAAGCAACATATTTGGAAATTTATTTCAGTGAGAGCCATATAATATATTTGTCGTGATACAGACACCAATTAAAGCCAAGCCCAAGTGATAAAAGGGATAACGAAGAGTTTATTGCACAACAAATGGGAATGGGACTAACAAAAAACAAGCCTAAGTGGCAAAAACCCACAAAACCCAGGGAAAGCCCAAAGATCACTGAAAAAGGAATCCAAAACAAACTCAGGACGTCCTCTGTGACGTCCTCCAAGGGATGAGCCAATAGCGTAGTCAGTAACCGGTCCGGAGTCGTGGGCAGGAGAATGGAGAAACGAGGAGACAATCCAAGGTCCACAGGAGCTACATGTATAGGGACAACACATATCGTAATCTCCATAAAACACATTGTCAACCTCCCTCTGTGCATACAATATCATTCTTGCAGCTTGAAACTCACAGAAAGTCCAGCGGAGTTCAAACCCCGCCACTAGGAACACAGCTGGACAGAAAACAGAACATTGAAACCCCAAAACCACCCACCTTTTCCAACTGCGGCAGCAGCATCTCGGCCCAAAAAGGGCAGAAAACAGAACATTGAAACCCCAAAACCACCAACTTTTTCCCAACTGCGGCAGCAGCATCTCAGCCCAAAAAGGGCTCAACTCAAAAGTATACTGGATCAGGAACACGATGCAAGTTAACAGGATGCCAAACAGGATACCAAGAACAACTCCTTGCTCGCCACAAGGAAGCCTCCCCAAAAGCCCACATTATATAGGCCTAAAGATCAGACTCGCCCAAAGAGGACAACTCCCCCTGATTAGGCGATGCACCTGGTTCTCTCTCTGCAGCTGACACACTTTGTGAGTCCCTCCAAGTTCCCCAGCGTCTTTCAAGACTTAGCGTATCCCAATCATTCCCTGAGCTTTCAGAGGGCCAGTCTTTATCACTATCAACCCCCAGAAAAGTATCACTACTGGTGTCTGCATTACACACATCCCGAGCCTCCTGTACCAAAGTCCAATCTAACTCAGTATCACTCTCTTCTGACAAGCTTCCCCCATCCTTGGGAAAACCCTCAAAGGACTCAGAGTCAGTAGGAGACATAAGTATTTGCTGAATTCTCTTTCTTTGTTCCAAACCTTCCCTGCTGGAATCACTTGCAGTCCTCTTTCTGCCTGCTCCAGCGTTTAGATTACTCTCAGCCCCACCCAGTTCCATACTATACTCAGACGCTGATGACTCAGCATCCTCCTCAGCCCTACTAGCAGGCAGAGTCGAGGGCTCAATTACAACAATATTTTAAGACTGAATTCAACTAAATGTGAGTATAATAAGCCCCTGAATTTATTCATAATAATCATGATAATAATATTCATTCAGCCTCTGCTACTACTACTGCTAATAATATTAGTAACAACAACAACTAGAGTAGAAGGAGACCTCCAAGGGCCATCCAGTCCAACCTCCTTTTGCCATAAGGGAAAAACACAATCAAAGCATTCCTCACAGATGGCCATTAAGCCTCTGGTAATAATAATAATAACAACAATAATGGGTTCCTAGAATAAGAGGAGACCTCCAAGGGCCATCTAGTCCAACTTCCTTCTGCACCTGGGCGGCACCGGGAGCCTGTGGGGCGGGTCTGAGCCAAGGACACCAGGCTGGAATGATCCCATAATCCCCTATGTCTCCCCCATGTGGGAACTTAAGGCTCTTCCCATGGCCCCGCATGGCAATGCCCCTTTAACCTATACTTTATGAGCTTTCTTGAACTTTTATGGGACTTTTGACAACTTTTGAAGGACTTTCAGAAACTTTTTGGAAACTTTTTCCTTTCAAACCCCATGGACCCTCATCATGATTTATGAATTCCAATGGACTCTGGTGGGTGGGATGGGCTGATATGAGATGATATGGTTCCTATTTCCCTCCTATATGAATGTATTCTCTATATGCTTTCCCCTTCCCTGTGTTCCTATATGAAAATATGAAATGCCACCTTTTTGTGACCCCAGGATGCCCAGGTCCAGGGAATCTCTCATTTCCTGGGCTAGTTAATTTCCTAACACAAAGGACTTATCAAGAACATTAGAATGGTCAATACCCATTTGAAGGAAATGTCCCTTGGGTATGTGCTTTCAGATCTCGGAGCACGGCCATCTGAAAGCCGTGCCCCATGGTAATTTTGTCATTCCTCACAAAGGTAACATCCTGCCTTCGGGGGGATTTGGGTGTTCCATCTGCCTCATCCTTTGTTTACATTCCCTTGGCCGAAACCAAAGGCAAGATATCATCAATGGATCCCATATCTAGAATAAAGGATTACCGGGGTCTGGCTTCTTAAAAAGGGCTGCTCAGTCATAGATACAGCTGTCGAACTACCCAACTGCCTCGGACCTTGAAGTAGAATGACTGAGTCCGTATCCACCGCCCATGTGCCAGTCTGTGACAAGGGGCTTCCAGATTTCACAGTCCTGTTCCCGTCGCCACTTGCTGATCGCCAAGGGACTTTGATTGGTTTTTCTTTATTTTTCTTCGAAGACGCCTGTGCGTGAGTTTTTGTAAATGTGTGGAGGTCAGTGCACAACTGACCAACACACTGTCTTCACAGAGTGAGGTTCCACTGGTGACATAGTTAACATGATGACCGTGGCTTCTCAATCTGTGGCAGCCTTCTTCCGCCTTCACAGCCGTTGTAACATGTACCTTGTTATCCTCCACCTGCTCCGCCGTTGAGGTCTTTGGGTCTTTGGACTGTGCTTGGTCTGGGACCTCCCCCGCAGCCACTCCTGGGAGTGCACGACTCCAGTCGTTGTGCCTGCAGGTTCGTTGGAACACGCAAACCCCCTCACCACAACACGGTGACAGTCCATCGAGGGAGATGTCATGTCAGTACTGTTGTTTGAGATGAAATATCGCTCTAAGTTTAAAGCTCTGAATTTGGTGCAGATTGCAATGCTATGCAAGAGTTAAAAGTACATAGCAGAGTTAATGCCCAGAGCGTAACCTTAGTTCCTATTTTTGTCACATGTTCCTGTCGCCCGTGTCAGTCTCACAGACTCGTTTGATGGGCACAAGGGAAAGGGCCTTTTCCGCTGTGGCCCCCCGACTCTGGAATTCCTTGCCCGAAGAGATTAGGAAAGCCCTTACCTTGGAGACCTTTAAAAAACACCTGAAAACCTGGCTTTTCCGCTGTGCTTTTGGAGAGTAATTATTTAATTTCTACCATTGCTCTCTTAAATGCCCCGTTCTTGGAGTCTATCCCCTTCCCCCATGGAAAGGATACTATTCCGCTTATCTCACCCTGAGTGTTTAACACTTTATATTTGTGCCTGTGGCCCGCCCTGTCCTTGTGATTTTAGATAGCTAGTTGTATACTGCTTTTTTATTTATATGTGTGTATTTTTATTGTGTTTATTGTTGATGTTCCTGATTTTATTTTGTTATAATTTGCTGTTTGGGCTTGGCCTCATGTGAATCGCCCCGGGTCCCCTTTGGGGAGATGGGTGCGGGGTACAAATAAAGATTATTATTATTATTATTATAATATTCCGGCAGCGTGGACTCTGATAAGCAGCAAGCCGTTCTTCGCTTGTACATGTTATGTTTATTGTTTTTGTAGCTTTTAGAATGTAACTAAATAAATAAACATGCCACTTCAAGGCTTTGTTTTTGTTCCGTGCCTCCTAGCAGTTGGTCTGAGGCTGAATTTATTGACATGTCAAGACGAAGAAGTCCATGGAATATTGCTTGCTTCTTTCCTGGGAACTCATTCCACTTTTGCTGCCTTTAGGACTATAGCCCATGGCAAAGAAAAGTGAAGAAGGAAACACAACGTCTAGAATTACCACCACTCAATAGATCAGAACAGAAGAAGGAAGGAAGAAAGAAATCCCCACAAGCCGGGATATCAGGTAAGGGATATGGGATAGAAATGGCACCTATATATAGAGAGAAAATACTGTTTAATGAACATGTGGTATGTTGATAGTGTTGGAAATAGAAACCTTCTTCAAGCCTCCACTAGTGTTATGTATATAATTCAGATTTCTTACTGTATTGTATATGTGTGTATTGTTACGCAGTTTTCTTTAACTCTATGTTGTGGGCTTGGCTGCAGACCATGAGACCAGATCTGGGACTGTTCAGATCTCAGACTCCATTTTAGAAACAGTATGGTTTTAGAAGTCAGCAGAAACAGGCTGTGCAGAGACTCTATTAGACTAGAGAAATGGTCACTTTGGACTGTTGATTATAAGACAGATGACCTGTGTTATTTGCACAGAGAAATTACATCAAATCTATCTCTAACTGGATTGATATGCAATGTACCTATATGCTGAATACATGAAGTTTGTGAGTAAACCAACTATGTTATTTTAACAAACACTTTATTTTTGGTGTCTTGAGAGCATGATTTAAACCAAGATGCTTTAAGGGAGAGTAGATGTTTTTAGTAGGCCTGGGCAAGCATGGTTCTAAATGGTTCTAAAGTACTTATAAAACTAAAGTTCTGGTGGTGAGAACTAGGTGGCGCTAGTGCTTTGCTTCTACAGTGTTGCTAAAGTTCTGGTGGTGAACATTTCAGAACTCTAACAAAACTTTTAAAAATTTTGTTATAAATGGCAGTTCCTAATTGGTTCTGTCTCAAAAATTGCCAATAATGAAATAATAATAAAGTGTTGAAAGTTTTGTTAGAGTTCTGAAATGTTCACCACCAGAACTTTAGCAACAGTTCACCACCAAGCAAAGCACCAGCGCTATGGATTTTAAGTTGTCACCACCAGAATGTTGTGTTGTAAGTACTTTAGAACCATTTAGAACCATGACTGCCCAGGCCTAGTTTTTAGACAACTGAAAATAACACTTATGATACCCTACTATATTTTTTGTGTGTGTTGGCATATCTTTGTCCCTATTAGTTCAAAGAGATATCTAGGTATATCAATCAAACCGAAACCTAATTGCCTTGCATGAATGCAAATGGATATTTACCACTAAGGAGAAGGTTGGCTCAAGCTAGTTTTAACGTCTTCTCAGGAAGATCATACTTTACAAAAGGTTAGGATTTCTAACAAGATCATGCCTTTTCCAAAGATTATGATGATTCCAAATAGTGTGAATGCCAATTAGTCTCCAAAAGGATCACACTTCCAAAAAGCCTGTGGAGATTCCTAGTTTACACAAATGGTTCTGAATAGCCATTTTCCAAAAGATTGCGCCTGGGTCATGACTGAATGTCACGATGTCAGGGGATGTGGTAATGGCTGGATCATAACCATGTGAGGTATATTGCAGCCTGTGTCCCTTACTGATGACCTATCAACAGGTGGCTACATAAGGAGATGAAAGACTCCATCTTACTCTCTCCTGTGTGACTCAGTGTGAGTATCTGCCAATGTTGTATGTGACTCATAAACTGATTGTTTGCAATAACAAGCTGAAAATTAATCTGCCCATCCTGTTTGTACATTTTGTAAATATTGCAATGGTGCAGATTAAATCTTCTGGATATTTTGGGTGAAACCCTGAATCCATAAGTTTCCTAAACAGTGTGTGTAGGTAAGGTCAGATGCTCGCAACTGATAGATGGACTGAAGCACGTTTGTGCTGTGAAAGGACTATACTGTATTTTGTTTGCTTCTGGGACACTTGCTATCCAGAATTCAGCAGTTCAGGGAGGTCGTGATTTGAAAACAATAAATCACTTCATGTTCCAGCATCCAACAACAAGGAACACTTCTGCACATTATTTTATTTATTTATTTACCACATTTCTATCCCGTCGCTTCTCAACCCCTGAAGGGGGACTCAGGACGGCTTACACTGTGCCCCGTTAAGAGGCCATTACAAGCAATTACAATAATAAAATCACAAATTAACATGTCATAATTAAAACAATACATAATTAAAAACCATACATTGTTTCTCTCTCTCGGCATTACTTCGCGAACGAAGATTCTTAGGAAGGACTCATCCCACGCTTTTTACTAGCGCGTTGATGACTAAAAAGGCCAATCTGAGATAGGCAAGTTCGGTTGCAGAAAGCACAGCAGAAAGTCTCCTTGGGTGACGTTTCCAAGTTGCAGTTCTTTCTGCGTTGTCGTTTCTCTTCGAGACCCATTTGGTGTGTCTTCTCGAAAGAGGCCACAGCATTGTGGATAGTGTGTCTCCATGCCTCCCGATGTGAGGCCAGGGTGGACCATTGTTGGTGATCAATCTGGCTGAGCCTGAGGTGTTGTTTCAGGGAGTCCTTATATCTCTTTTTGGGGGCACCTCTCTTGCGCTGACCCGTGGTGAATCCACCATAGAGTAGTATCTTTGGGAGGCAGTGGTTCTTCATCATAGAGAGGTGCCCTGCCCAGCGCAGATGTGTTCTCAATAGCATGGCCTCAATGCTGGTGATTCCTGCTTGCTCAAGGACAGCAACATACGTCACATAGTTGGTCCAGTGTATATTTAGGATTGTGCGAAGACAGCGCTGATGAAAGCATGGCTCACAACTTCATTAGGGTACGCAAGCCTCTCCTCCACTGCAAGGGGGCGCTAATGGAGAGGAAAAACCATACATAAGCCAACATTAAAACAGTAAACCAGTCTCGTTAGTCGTATTGTCACTGCAATATGTCCCTTTAAAGTGTTACATTACATTGATTGACCAAAAGCCTAGTCCTAGAACCATGCCTTTAATTTCTTTCAAAAAGCTAGGAGGGAGGTGGCTGATCTTATCTCAGTTGGGAGTGTGTTCCATAGGCGAAGCATTTAAAGAGCCAGTACCGCCTCGAGATGGACCGGCAGCCTGTCATCTCGTTCCCCCGCCCCAGGCATTTGAGCTGTTGATGGGAGCCATGGCCTCAGCAGGATGATCTTAGATTTCGAGGTGGGACATAGGAGTGCGATGCTGGGCTTCAAGGAAGGACAAGTAAGCTGGGCCAGAACCGTTTAAAGCTTTATAGGTCAAAACCAGCACTTTGAATTGGGCTCGGGAGAAGATGGACCGTGCGGCACTGCTCATGGGGTGGAGCTGACATAACAGGGGGTGGTATGTTCCCTGTATGTCACCCCAGTTGCCGTGCGGTTTCCACCTCCCTCTCCTAATCTGGGGGTCCTCCTTCCGGTTACGGGAGGAGGCGGCGCCGAAGCCCGACAGTGCCCTGGGGTTGCCCTGGCGGCACGGGCACTAGCTCCGGGCCTGCTTCCAAACAGTCTTCAAAGGCAGCCCCAAGTAGAGTGTGTTGCAGTAATCTATTCGGGATGTAACCTGAGCGTGGACTACCGTGGCCAGGTCAGACTTCTCAAGAATACGGGCGCAGTCTTAGTTATGCAAAAGCTCCTCTGGCCACTGCCGAGACCTGGGGTTCCAGGTTCAGTGATGAATCCAGGATCACATGTGTGGATTTTCAGTGAGCCTTTGCACATTCTCACAGGTGGTGTTTAGTGATGTCATCTTTTTCTTGCCTGGAAGCAGGAGGTTTTTGTTTCCATGCATGACTTTCTTCTCTGTTACCGTTGCACCAAAACTAGAAACTGGGCCTTTTCCAAAGAGATAATATTTTCTTTGTTCTAGGGAACAAAAGCCCAGTCTTTGGCTTGAAGATGCCACTCCCCGTGCAGCAGAGGGTCCGTTTTCCACAGGCCATGTCAAAGGAAATGAAGTTGGCAAAGAGCTTGGACAACATCAAAATTTTGCAGGTGCACCAAAGCTTTGTTCTGGGATTCATCAGCATTGATGCTGTTGATACTGAAACACCTTTTTTACAAATCTCAGAGACTGAAGGTTGTTTATTGCTTTCAGCCAATCTGTAATTATCTGGAGTGTTTACATTAATTTTTGAAGAGTTGGGCCTTTAGCTTGAGAACCACAGCACTGGTTAAACAGGTGGCTTAACATTAACACTTTTAGAAATATCTCTTAAACACTGGCAGGTTAGAAAATGTATTATAGGAGAATGAACAGCAGGTGGTGGTATTTCCTTTACATTATTTATTCCAACATGATTACGGTAGATATATTATTTGGGAGGATCATCAGAACCACATGTGTCTCTTGCTATCCATGCATGTTTTTGTTTGTTTACAGACATTTTTAGTGTGGGCACATCGGTTTTTAGAGGTATTTTAGTATCCACAGAATGATCTATATTATATCTGAACCTGTATGTTAATTCAGAGTATGTATAAAATATATTATGCAGCCCATTGGATTACAGGCTTAGGGTGGACCAGTACAGTTCTTGATATTGGATACTTCCTCAGTTTTATTTTGGTGTCTTGTGTAAGTGTGTGTGTGTGTGTGTGTGTGTGTGTGTGTAGTCATCCCCCGCCAAGTGTTGCTGTGGCCCAGTCTGTGTATATGTGTTTTGTGTGTGTATATATTTGTGCATGTGTGTGTTTGCAAATATGTGGTTTTGCGCATGTGTTGTAATGTAATTTTTGGGGTGGTTTTTTTGGCTTTTAAAGTCTCTTCTGCAGTGTTTTCAGTGTTTTTATGAGTGATGGTCACTCATTGGCCTGATAGGTGTCTTGTGTCCAAATTTGATGTCAATTCGTCCAGTGGTTTTTGAGTTATGTTAATCCCACAAATGAACATTACATTTTTATTTATATATAGACTAGCTGTGCCCTGCCACGTGTTGCTGTGGCGTATAGTGAGAATATAGTAAGATTTACATTTTGGTGAGTGGGAACTAAGGTCCCTTCTACACTACCATATAACCCAGATGATCAAAGCAGATGATCCACATTATCTGCTTTGAACTGGAATATAAGAGTCTACACTGTCATATAATCCAGTTCAAAGCAGACAATCTGGATTTTATATGGCAGTGTAGAAAGGGCCTACATTTCCGCTGCAACTCACATAAGATGGTGTCCGTGTCTAATATTTTTGAAGACTGGAAGATTTGAAACCCTTTGCTTATGTAAAACCGTGGACCCTTCCACACAGCTGAAAAAAACCCCACATGTTTTGCTTTGAACTGGAATATATGGCAATGTGGACTCAGGGCCCTTCCACAGAGCCCTATATCCCAGAATATCAAGGCAGGAAATCTGCTTTGAACTGGGTTATCTGAGTCCACACTCAAATAATGTGGGATTTTTTGCATTGATATTCTGGGATGTAGGGCTGTGTGAAAAGACCCTCAGATAACCCAGTTCCAAGCAGATATTGTGGGATTTTCTGCCTCGATATCCTGGGTTATACAGCTGTGTGGAAGGGCCATGAGAGCATCGGCCATGGAGCTCAAGCAGGACCTGAAGGAATGGAGCAGGGACAGATGAGCAGCTATAATAACCTTTTGGAAATATTTCCAGCGGATTTCCAAGAGCCGGAGACACAGCGTGGATGAACTGAAGCACCACTCCAAAGTTCTCTTGAAGAAGAACCTGGGGCTGATGGATAAGATCCAGGAAATGGATTATGAAACCGCCAGAGAGGCCAGGGATCTCCTCCAGCAGTATGAAATGTTTGGGGTAAGGCTCTGTTTTACACTTTAGAGCAGGCTTGGGCAAACTTGGGCCCTCCAGGTGTTTTGGACTTCAACTCCCACAATTCCTAACAACCGATAGGCTGTTAGCAGGCATGTAGCCGGGGGCTAAGGGGCTTCGCAGCCCCCCCAAATTCTCAGGGTGGTCCGCGAAAAGGCCTTACTGGTACATTATTTAAACTGTTATGTTTATTCATATCATGATCTGATCACTATGCTCATTATATCCCACATTCATGGGGTTATTGGGATAACAATACAAAAGGTTTGCTAGGGTAGACCCTCTCCACCCAGTCTCAGCCCCCGAACCAAATCAAAATCCTGGCTACGGCCCTGGCTGTTAGGAATTGTGGAAGTTGAAGTCCAAAACACCTGGAGGGCCCAAGTTTGCCCAAGTCTTTGTCTGATTTTGTGGTGTTGTCACCTGCCATGAAATTGACTTGTAAGTGAGAGAATCTCCCAATTCACTCTGCTTTCAACAGCTCTGCTCAGGTCTTGGCTTCCTTGACTATGCCCATCTATCTGGAATTTTTTGTCCGCCTGTCTTCCCAAGAGATTTGCAGGATTTTTCAGAGGCAGTGCTGATGGAATCGTTCCAGGAGTTGCCTATGACGTCTGTAGACAGTCCACGTTTCACTGGTGTATAGCAGAGTTGGGAGGACAATAGCTTTATAAACCAGCACCTTGGTCTCCCTATGGATGTCCCGATCCTCAAACACTCTCTGCTTCATTCGGAAGAATGCTGCACTCACAGAGCTCAGGCGGTCTTGTATTTCATTGTCAATGTTGACTTTTGTGGAGAGGTTGCTGCCGAGGGAGCGGAAATGGTCAACATTTTCTAGTGTTACACCATTCAGCTGTATTTCTGGCCTTGCAGAGGGATAGGCTGGTGACTGCGGGAAGAGCACTTTGTTTTCTTGATGTTCAGTGACAGGCCGAGCTTTTCGCATGCTTCTGCGAAGATGTTTAGAGTGGCTTGTAGGTCTTCTTCTGAATGTGCACAGATGACATTGTCATCAGCATATTGGAATTTTATAACAGACTAGCTTGGGGACCCGGCCCTGCCCGGGTTATTTGTGAAGCGCAGCAGGATGTAGAGTGGGTCATGGGGGCTCTGTGTGCCATGTTTGGTCTTGATCCATCATTATTGGGAGTTGCAGTGGTATCATGAAATTACTGAAGGTAGTGCAAGTCCCATCATCTCTGCCCCCCCCCCCAAAGTGTAGTAGGATGTAGATTGGGTCATGGGGGCTCTGTGTGCTAAGTTTGGTCTGTATTGGTGAATGGATGAGGGATGCATTCTTTTTCGGAAGTGAGTGAAGGTACTTCAAGTCCCATCATCCGTGGTCCGTCTCACAGGAAACTGCACCAGGCTGTAGAGTGGGTCATGAGGGCTCTGTGTGCCAGATTTGGTGTTGATCAGTCATTGGATTAGGTTTGTAGCAGGATTGGGAAGTGAGGGAAGGTACTGCAAGTCCCATCATCCATGTTCTGTCCCCCTCCAAACTTCAGTAGGATGTAGAGTGGGTCACTGGGGCTCTGTGAGCCAAGTGTGGACTTTCTCGGTGTTTTTTGGGGGCCACAGTGGTCTGTGGGAACAGAGGGGTGTGAAAATACTACAAATTCCATCATCCATTGTCAGTCCTCCCCGAACCTCACCAGGACGTGAAGGCAGTCATGGGGGTTATGTGTGCCAAGTTTGGTCTCAATCGGTAATTGGATGAGGGTCGCAGCGGACTTGGGAAGTGGGTAGAGGTACTTCAAGTCCCATCATCCATGGTCCACCCTCCTCCAAACTGCACCAGAATGTAGAGTGGGTCATGAGGGCTCTGTGTGGCAAGTTTGGTGTTGATCAATCATAGGATTAGGTTTGTAGCAGTCTTGGGAAGTGAGGGAAGGTACTGCAAGACCCATCATCCATGTTCTGTCCCCCTCCAAACTTCAGTAGGATGTGGACTGGGTCACTGGGGCTCTGTGTGCCAAGTGTGGTCTTTATCAGTGTTTGTTGGGGGCCACAGTGGTCTGTGGGAACAGAGGGGTGTAAAAGTACTACAAATCCCATCATCCATTGTCAGTCCTCCCCCAAACCTCACCAGGACGTGAAGGCAGTCATGGGGGTTATGTGTGCCAAGTTTGGTCTCGATCAGTGATTGGATGAGGGTTGCAGCAGACTTGGGAAGTGAGTAGAGGCACTTCAAGTCCCATCATCCATGGTCCACCCTCCTCTGAACTGCACCAGGACGTAGAGTGGGTCATGGGGGCTGTGTGTGCTGAGTGTGGTCTGTATTGGTCCTTTTTGGTGGCCTCAGTGGTCTGTGGGAACCAAAGTGATGGAAAGTACTACAAATCCCATAATCCGTGGGTCATGTCCCCCGACCCGCGCCAGGACGTAAAGGGGGTTAGGGGGGTTATGTGTACCAAGTTTGGTGCAGGTCCATCACCCGCGCTGGTCGCTGTGGCCTGTGAAAGTGGCTGCTACATATCCGCCCTGGCCTGTGAAAGTGGCTGCCACATATCCGCCCTGGCCTGTGAAAGTGGCTGCCACATATTCACCCTGGCCTGTGAAAGTGGCTGCCACATATCCGCCCTGGCCTGTGAAAGTGGCTGCCACATATCCGCCCCTGGCCTGTGAAAGTGGCTGCCACATATCCACCCTGGCCTGTGAAAGTGGCTGCCACATATCCGCCCTGGCCTGTGAAAGTGGCTGCCACATATCCGCCCTGGCCTGTGAAAGTGGCTGCCACATATCCGCCCTGGCCTGTGAAAGTGGCTGCTACATATCCACCCTGGCCTGTGAAAGTGGCTGCCACATATCCGCCCTGGCCTGTGAAAGTGGCTGCCACATATCCGCCCTGGCCTGTGAAAGTGGCTGCTTCCGCCCTTCTGCCCTCCCGCCCTCCGCATACACACATACAAACATTCCGTTTTATAAAGGCATACAGATGTTGGAAGAAGCAAAGACCACCAGTATTGAAGCGAAGATCAACTCTGCTGGACTGGCCACGTTGTTCGAATGCACGATCACTGTCTCCCAAAGCAAGAACGGAAAATGGAATGTTGGTGGACAGGAAAAGAGATTTAAAGATGAACTTAAAGCCAACCTCAAATACTGTGGCATAGACACCGAGAACTGGGAAGCCCTGGCCCTTGAGCACTCTAACTGGAGGTCAGCTGTGACCAGCAGTGCTGCAGAATTCAAAGAGGCACAAATAGAGAAACGTGCCAAGAGGAAGGCACGTCAAGCCCACCCTTTCCGGGACCGCCTTCCATCTGGAAACCAATGTCCTCGCTTCAGGAGAACATGTGGATCAAGAATAGGACTCTATAGCCACCTAGGGATTCACCGCCAAGACACCACATCTGGAAGACAATCATGCTCGAGCTACGAGGGATCGTCTAAGTAAGTAAGTAAGTAAGTAACTATTAGAATTAGGTCTTCTTTTTTTCCTAGTGCCTTGCCAAGCATTACCGTATTTTCTAGTGAGCCAGATCTTCTCATGATGTGACCAAGGTATGCCAGTCTTGTCAGCGCAGGTGTTTGAGCAGGGAATTATGGGTTTTTGGGTTTTTTTTGTGAGTTGTAATCCTCTGCTCTGCACAGCGGAAGTTATACGTGGATGGACTTAGTATGCTCTGGCAGACTGGAAACACACAGCTGTTCTTCCCCCACTCAGACAACAATGCTTACAGACAAACGGACGTTCTTGCCAAACACGGCAGGCAACTTTATCTTTATTGTTCAGTTTCTTCTAAACATCCAGCAGCTTGCTTTAACAAAACATGCTTAAACTTCGGCTTCAGTAAATGGCAAAAATATGTAAACAGTAGATAAAGGCAAAACACACAAAAAAAACCCTTTGCCCTTTTCTTGCCAGAAGCTACTTACTGTCCAAGCAAAAACAGTGAAGCCTGTTATAGCCACTTCAGATAGTAGCAGATTCCCATAACTGCTTCTTCCAACTCTCTCAACAAACATTTTAGCTACCTCCAACCAGAAGCAGATTTCCATAACTGTTTCTTCCAGCTTTCTCCTAGGAAACACTTTCCAGTTCTTTCCAGCTAGAAGCAGATTTACATAGTTGCTTTTTCCAGCTCTCACCCAGGAAGCATTTCCAGTTCTCTTGCTCTGAAACAAACCACATGCCTAATATGAGTAGCATAAATCCAGAAGCATACTCAGCTTCTCTTGCTTCACCATAAGCAACAAAACACAATGAGCAACATGGGGAAATTATAGCCCCAAAACTCCACAGCAACACAAACCTTATTTACTCATGAATATACCTAAGAAACCAAACACTCATTTATTTTTTTTACTTGGATTTCTACAAACCCCAACAAGTCTCAGGAGAGTTCAGGTTTTATTTGCTTTAGGACCCGTTTGTTTGTCTGTTTTAGCAGTCCATGTTGTGTTTAGTGCCAGAAAGCAATCCGTTCCTCTGTAGGACCAAGCTTAACAGTCCAACTGCAGTGCCCTTGAAGATAAAAGGACACCAGGGTCGCAGTAGGTTTGTGCAAAAAGAAAATCATTTTACTCTTTACAGCAGAGTTTCAGCAGAGAAGAAAATAAACAGCTTTATCCATCTGTAGCAGAAAATATAATCTTCCAGCATTCAAAATAAAAAATAGCTTAATTTAGCGACTTACGTACAAAACAAATGGTCCTTTCCAAAGAGCATTGTATCAACAATCTGCAGGAGAAAAATAACACGGCTCGGCACACTCAACAGCGGTTTGTAAAGAGCTCCAAATGGTATACTCAAACCACTGTAGTTATACCCAGCAAGAGAAATAACTTACATCTATTAACCCATGCAGCACGCCTGCATGTGGACACTTTCATTCTTTACACATACATCTACCTTAACCTTGGTGTGGATTCTTCCAAAAACTCATCCAGTTTTCTGTATACCTTAACAGTCCAGAATATCCAGAACTTATAATAACAACAACAACAAGGGAATCAGTAGTTACTGAAATGGACATCCAAGTGCCACCTCTGTGTTGATGGAGGCAGGCAGGATTTTCCCCGGGTACTGGTTGTGGGGGGGTCGGGAGCAGGTGAGGGTTTTGCCCTCCTTTCTGCTAGAGATCCCTGTGTACAACTAGTGGGCCACTGTGTGACACAGAATGCTGGACTAGATGGGCTGAGGCCCGATTCAGCATGGCTCTTCTTATGTTCTTATGTTCTTAACAACAACAACAAACGGTAGAAGAAGAGAAACCTTCACTGGCAAATTATGTGAAAGGCAGTTAAGAACCAACATTGATGGAAGTCAATAGCAGAAAGCTGTTTAAAGTTCAAAAGACAAAGAGGGAATACAATGCAGAGCAAAAGAGAAAACTGGGAAATGAAAGCTCTCCATGGACAATTCCTGGGGAAAAAATGAGAGCCAAATTGACAAGGAAAAAACATGGATGTGTCTCACAAATGGAACTTTAAAAATGGAGACTCGGGGCCTGATTCTTGCAGCCCAAGAACAAGCCAATAGAACCAATGCCATCAAAACCAGAATTAAATAGTCGACGACAGATCCCAAATGTGGACTCTGCAAGGAAGCAGATTAAACAATAGATCACATCCTCAGCTGCTGCAAGAAGATCGTGCAGACAGACTACAAGCAGAGGCATAATACTGTTGCTCAGATGATCCATTGGAATCAAAATACCATCTGCCTGTGACAAAGAACGGGTGGGATCGTGTGTTGTTTATTCGTTCGGTTGCTTCCGACTCTTTGTGACCTCATGGACCATCCCACGCCAGAGTTCCTTGTCGGCCCCCACCACCCCCCAGCTCCTTCAGAGTCAAGCCAGTCCCTTCAAGGATACCATCCCTCCATCTTGCCCTTGGTTGGCCTCTTTTCCTTTTTCCTTCCATTTTCCCCAGCATCATTCTCTTCTCCAGGCTTTCCTTTCTTCTCATGATGTGGCCAAAGTATTTCATCTTTGCCACTAATATCCTTCCCTCCAATGAGCATTCAGGCTTTATTTCCTGAAGTATAGACTGGTTATTCCTACTGTCTTCTTAAAAGCATATTGTTCTAAAATGGAGTCTGAGTCCTGATTAAGCCCAGTTTTGGTCACATAGTCTGCAGCCCTGCCCACAACATAGAGGTTAAGCTAAAATTGCACACCAATGCACACATATAGAGTAAGCAATCTGAATTACCGTATATATATAACAAATAATATGCGGAGGCTTGAGAAGGTTGCTATTTCCAACGATAAGTTAAAAAAAGAACGATGTTTCTTTTACAGTATTTACAAAATTGACTGTATCTGGAAGATCACTACCGGTATTATTTTAGGATACATACCTAAAGAAAGCTATACTTGATATATCTTATATGGGCTGTTTACCTTTCATTTGCTGAAGTATAACTATCGTACTTTCAGCTTCTCTCACACTCTGCACTCTTTATAAGTCCCATTTCAAATGGGGGGGGGAAATCTGCATGAGAACAACTAGCGAACCTTCCAGATTTATTAACCACATTTTGTCTTGAAGCCTTGTATGCATGACTGATTGGGAAGCAAAAGATAATGCGAAAGAGAAACTGTTTCAGTGGTGCATTCATTTGTTAGGGTCTTCCTCAGAGCGCTACGATTTGTCAGTGGGACACTTCCTTAGAAGGATATCTACACGTTTAGTCCTTCTAACGTGATTGATGGCAGTACAACAAGACAAGTGTAGATAAATGTTATTATATGTGTGGCGAGGAATGTTTTCCATGGAAAAATGTCAATTTCCAACCGTCATCTCTCATTTTTAATTCCCCCCCCCTCCTTCCCCTTTCACTTTACTCTATTTTCTTTTTGCTATCCTCTAACACTGCGTTTTCCAACCTTTTTTGAGTCGCGGAACATTTTTTACATTTACAAAATCCTGGGGCACACCACCAACCAAAATGACACAAAATGACACTCTAACTTACTGTATTGTACTATACCATTATACTGTAATATTATTAGTACTATTACAAGTAATATAAAACATATAATTTCAATATTGTATTATTTTTAAAAGTGTTATATTGTATTACATTATAATAATATAAATATTATACGTACATACAATATATTATCAGTAAAGCACAGGAGTTAATCCTGCCTGTTATCATTACTCTCATAGTCAATAACGATATACACCATGACTATGACAAATACTAATAATATAACAATATAATAGCATATACTAAGGGAAAATAATATTATGTTAATACATAATTCATAATAATAATAATAATAATATAGCCCATGAGGCTCCTTCCATGTCACGTCACAGTCTCTGAGGCCCGGTAGGCCGCTCGCGTACCTGCCTGGAGGTGGGCCCCGTTGTTCCCCACGTCGTGGCAGCAGTGGGCAAAGAGGCAGTAGAGCTGCGGGTAGGAGAGGAAGCCTGTGAAGGCGGAGGCGGCTGCGGAGCCGGCCAGGCCCGCTGTCAAGCCCAGCACCACCAGGCACACCCGCCGCCGCATCGCCTCAGACGAGGCACTTCCGCTCTACTGGCGTCCCCTCAGGAAAGGCGCTTCTGGTCCCGTCGCCTCCACAGCCGCCATCTTGGTGCCAGGCAGGAGTTCAAGGCCACCGCGACGGGATTGGCCCATGGAGAATAAAGGGGCATGGCTTATTCAAGACTCAAGAGGTTCCAATTTCCCACGGCACACCTGATGATCACTCACGGCACACTAGTGTGTCCCGGTACAGTAGTTGGGAAACACTGCTCTAACACAGGCATGGGAAGCTCGGGGCCTCCAGGTGTTTTGGACTTCAACTCCCACAATTCCTAACAGCCAGTAGGCTGTTAGGAATTTTGGGAGTTGAAGTCCAAAACACCTGGAGGGCCCAAGTTTGCCCATGCATGCTCCAAAATGTCTTTGCTTTTGTCTTCTCTTGAGATTGTTAGCAAATGGCTAAAGTCAGGAAGATGAAAAGGCAAGGAAATCAGCTAAGGAGGTGCTTCTCTTCTTTTCCTTCCTGTTGTCTTTTTTGAGTGGTTGGGAAGACACTTTCAAATTGACTAGAAGTTGCATGTGGCTGGACCACGCAGCTTTGAACTTCCAGGGGTATCCTGAGCACCCACCGACTTTGACTTTTCTCTCCGCAGACAGTCATCGCAACCCTCCGGGACTCGAGCCAGAACCAGGTTGGCATCGCGAAAAGACAACTCCTGGAGAAAGAGAAAATAGTGGAGAAGAACGTGGGAAGTAAGCAGCATCCCACAAGACCTGGGGCTGAATGGAAGGGATGGGGACGGACGTGTTTTTGTCCTTCCTTTAGAGACATTTTGAGGCAATTATAATATTAATTCCACACCTTTACCTTCTTTGCCTTGATCCTCCCCACGACCAGAGCTAGATGCGGAGATGGCGCGCATGACCACAAAAGTGCAAACCCTCCAGGATGAGCTCAATGTCTTGCGGTCCTACATGGACAAGGAGTATCCGGTTAAAGCAGTCCAGATTTCATCTCTGATGCGGAACATCCGGAACCTGAGCGAAAAGCAACAGGTATGGAAAAGGAGGCTTCTTCCAGCATTCATTCACTTGCCTTGGGAAAAGTTTTTGGAAAAATGATGCCATAACCTTTTGGGAAATGGCATTAACCACCTTTTTGGGAAAATCAGGAGTCTCCCTGAGAAGAGTTAAAAACTCGCTTGTGTCAACCTTCTCCTTAGTGGTAAATATCCACTAGTATTCATGCAAGACAATTAGGTTTCTCAGCTGTTAGACTGATATACCTAGATACGGTTCCGGCCCGGTGTATCTTTCCGAACGTATCTCCTTCTACGCCCCACCTAGGAGTTTAAGATATTCTGGAGAGGCCCTCCTCTCAGCCCCACCTGTCACTAGCACAAGGGGCAGGGCCTTCTTGGTGGTGACCCTCCGCCTGTGGAATTCACTCCCCGGGGAAATTAGGTCATCTTCATCCCTCCTCTCCTCTAGAAAGAAATTAAAAACGTGGATGTGGGACCAGGCCTTTGGGTAATCTTGCCGACTTGACGATGACAATGACGACAATTGCTTTGGAAATGGTTTATGGACAAGCTTAATGGAGACGGCAATTGCAGAAATCGATGGGACGACGGCCACCAGACTGGCCCCCGTTTTAATAAACTTTACTGTATTAATGTAATGTTTCAACTATTTAATTATTGATTTTGATGTGTATTTTATTGTATTTTATGTGCCGGCTGGAAGCCGCCCTGAGGTCCATCTGTCCCGTCCCCCCGGGGTGTGTGTGAGAAGGGCGGGGTAGAAATATCCTAAATAAATATCTCTTTGAACTGTTACAAACAAAGATATGCCGATGCACAAACACATATAGAGAGGGGGGGAGAGATTCAGAAGTGTTCTTTCAGTTGCCAAAAAACATCTTCTCTCTCTCAAAACATCTTGGTTTAAATTATGCTCTCAAGAGACAAAAAAAGTAAACGTCTTTGAAAGTAACATCCTCAGAGGTTGTGAGGACCTCACAACCTCTGAGGATGCCTGTCATAGATACAGGAGAAACGTCAGGTGAGAATGCTTCTAGAACATGGTCATAAACCTATAACAACCCAAAAAGTAACATTGTAGGTTTACTCACAAATTTGATGTATTCATCATACAGGTACATTGCTTATCAGTCCAGCTACAGATAGGATTCGAAATAGTTTCTGTGTGCAGGTAACACAGGGCATCTTTATCATAATCAAAGTTTACTGAAGTCTCTGTTCTCTAAAGCAGTGTTTCCCAACCGCTGTAAGGCGGCACACTAGTGTGCCGTGACGGACCTCCTGCTGTGCCATGCGAAAAGCTCTCTGCCCCCCTTCCTTCCTTTCTCCCTCCTCCTGCCGAAATCCTGCTGCTTGGGGGAGGAGGAGGAAGGGCTGGGCAGCAGCGGCAAAGAAAAAGAAGGGACCGGGGCATCGCC
The DNA here is from genome assembly GCA_030556195.1 of Anolis apletophallus. Taxonomy (NCBI): domain Eukaryota; kingdom Metazoa; phylum Chordata; class Lepidosauria; order Squamata; family Anolidae; genus Anolis; species Anolis apletophallus. Next base: position 8,331,352 of record JARBWK010000005.1, on the reverse strand, counting down.
TCCTTCAGCCGTTTCCCCAGCCAGCCTCCAATCCGCCATGACTCCTGCCCCTCACTCACTGAAGCCGCGTGGAAGAGGAGCCCTACCCACTGAAGCCCGTCCACCGCTCATGCTCCCCCTCATCCGCGCGGCTTCAGCTGTGGGAGAGCTGAAGCCAGGGAGGGGCGGGGCATGGCACGGCCTGGCTCCGCCCCCTCCCCTCGGCTTCGGCACTCCCAGCAGCTGCTCCCAGCAGGCCACCATCTCCCAGCTGTTCTTTACTGTGTTAGAGTATCATTTTGTGTCATTTTGTTGGTGGTGTGACCCCGGATTTTTTGAAATGTTAAAAGTGTGCCGCAGCTCAAAAAATGTTGGGGAATACTGCTCTAAAGCATTCATTTTCTACAGCCTCCTAACTGTACTGTTTCTACTGGCATCTGAAAACATGCTGTTTCTAAAATAGAATCTGAGTTCTGAACAGTCCCAGATTTGATCACATGGTCTGCAGCCCCTGCCACAACATAGAGTTAAGGAAAACTGCATACCAGTACACACAGATACAATACAGTAAGCAATCTGAATTATATACATAACAAATAACTAGTGGAGGCTTGAAGAAATTGCTATATTCAGCAAAAGTTCCCTTTGGGACTACAATACCCATAATCTGCCTGCTAGCATGAACCCTGGCCAGCCAACTAAAAATTCCAGAAACTGCACTCCAAACGAAAAAAAGGTCTGGACAGGTGCTGCTTTGATGTCTTCTTGCTCCCTTGTATCACTGTCTCTTTCAGGATGAATTGGAGGATATTGAGGGTATGTATCGGCGGATCCTTGAGACCTTGTCAGGGAAAGCCTTTGAGGAGGAGGAATATGTGTTTCAGGCCATTGCAGAGGTTAGTGAGGCTTTGCTTCCCCTTTGGATATTTCTATTCTGATCGCTTTCATTTATTGTGTCAGAAGTGAATTGAGAATAGTTACATTGTGCAGAAAAACCACAAACAAAGTTACAAATTTGGCATGATGCTAAATGTTCTTTGACCAGCATAATATGCATAAAAAAATTCAAAATTTCCCTTAAATCCTAAAAAATTTTCAGAAACTTACCATTCGCATCTCTTTGGATCTCCAGGTGTTTGGGAAAATACGACTTGGGAACCCCAAGAGCCATCTAGTCCAGGCACGGGCAAACTTTGGCCTTCCAGGTGCTTTGGACTCCAACTCCCATGATCCCTAACAGCCTCAGGACCCTTCCTTAAGCGGCTATGGGGGGGAAACAAAGGGCCTGAGGCTGTTAGGAATGGTGGGAGTTGGAGTCCACAACACTTGGAGGGCCCAAGTTTGCTCATGCCTGATCTGGTCCAACTCCAATCTGCCAGGCAGAAAGACACCATCTAGGCCACTGATTCTCAGAGTGGGTGGTATCACCCCCTTGTGGGTGGTGAGGCGATCCAAGGGGGCGGTGGGAGGCTTGGGAATTTGGGGGGCGGTGAACCCCTTTAAGGGGGCGGTGAACGATTGGCCATTTAGGAGGGGTTGCACGGCCCCCTTATTTGGCCCCGTCCCCTTCGCTTTGACCCCCACACGCAGTGCAGTTCAGTGTGAAGGCTGTAGTGCAAAGATGTCAAGATCCAAATGTCAAGATCTATTTTCCCTAAACTCCACCAGTGTTCAAATTTAGGCATAATGAATAGTCATGCCAAGTTTGGTCCAGATCCATAGTTGTTTGGGTTCTCAGTTCTCTCCGGATGTAGGTGAACTACATCTCCCCTAAATCACTGCCATTTCCTCCCAAACCCCTCCAGTATTTTCTGTTGGTCATGTGGGTTCTCTGTGCCAAGTTTGGTCCAGTTCTGTAATTTATGGGGTTCTCAGTGGTGTATGGAAATCAGAGCTGAATTGATTGAAGGTACTGCAAATCCCATCATCCGTTGTCCATACTCCTCCAAACATATTGTTTTTTTGATTAATCACTATGCTTTAATTATGTTCAATTTGTAACAATGAAAATACAATCCTGCATATCAGATATTTGCATTAGAATTCATAAGAGTAGCAAAATTATTTATGAAATAGCAACCAAAATATGGTTGGGGGTCACCACAACATGAGGAACCTTATTTAGGGGTCACGGCATTAGAAAGGTTGAGAAGCACTTCATTAATACATATATCTTTCTGTTTAATTGCTATTAAATTTAAAAAAATAATTTCTAGGGGAGCAGTGAGTAAATTTTTCTCTGTAAAGGGGGCGGTAGGCCAAAAAAGTTTGGGAACCAATGATCTAGGCCAGGGCTGTCCAACTGCCGGCCCGGGGGCCGTATACGGCCCCCCAGCCCCTTCCCTCCGGCCCCCTAAGCTTTTTAATAAAAAATAAAAATTGAAAAATAAAATAAATAATTTTTTTTAAAAAAAATACCTACTTTCGGGTTCGGAGCAAGCATCGCGAGAATACGCAATCCACACGGGATTTCGCTGTCAACGCGAGATCACGCTGGCGTTGACAGCGAAATCCCGTGTGGATTGCGTATTCTCGCGATACTCTTCGGCTACTCTACTACTGGATCGCTGAGGCCCACAGACGCGATTAGGACCTTCTTTGACTCAGTCGGTCGTCGCCTCTCCCGTCGTCCGGGTACTCCTGGATCCTGCACGTTTGGAAAAGATAGGCCAAAGCAGGGGGCTCCTCATTCCCTCCCCCCATCTCCCCTCATGTATTAAATATGAAATTAAATATATTTAAAGATGAAATAAGGGGAGATGGGATACATTAAAATAAGGGGAGAGGGGAGGATGGAATTAAATATATTTAATATTAAATAAAAATAAGGGGAGAGGGGAGGATGGAATTAAATATATTTAATATTAAATTAAAATAAGGGGGAGGGAGATGGAATTAAATATATTTAATATTAAATAAAAATAAGGGGAGGGGAGTATGGAATTAAATATATTTAATATTAAATTAAAATAAGGGAGAGGGGAGTATGGAATTAAATATATTTAATATTAAATTAAAATAAGGGGAGAGGGGAGGATGGAATTAAATATATTTAATATTAAATTAAAATAAGGGGAGAGGGGAGGATGGAATTAAATATATTTAATATTAAATTAAAATAAGGGGAGAGGGAGGATGGAATTAAATATATTTAATATTAAATTAAAATAAGGGGAGGGAGGATGGAATTAAATATATTTAATATTAAATTAAAATAAGGGGAGAGGGGAGGATGGAATTAAATATATTTAATATTAAATTAAAATAAGGGGAGCGGATGGAATTAAATATATTTAATATTAAATTAAAATAAGGGGGAGGGAGGATGGAATTAAATATATTTAATATTAAATTAAAATAAGGGGGAGGGAGGATGGAATTAAATATATTTAATATTAAATTAAAATAAGGGGAGAGGGAGGATGGAATTAAATATATTTAATATTAAATTAAAATAAGGGGAGAGGGGAGGATGGAATTAAATATATTTAATATTAAATTAAAATAATTTAATATCTTATCCCTGCATTTTATCTCAGTAAAAGATTATATTTGACTATATGGATGCCCCTTTTGAATTCCCACCCTGCATTTAATGTTAGTAAAAGATTATATTTGACTGTATGGATGCCCCTTTTGAATGACCACCCTGCATTTTATCTCAGTAAAAGATTATATTTGACTGTATGCATGCAGGGACGGGGGCGGAGCTGGGGGCGGGGAGGGGGCGGAGCCGGGGGCAGACCCCCCAGGTCATCAGTGACTGGAATTCAGGCCCCTGGGCTGGTAGAAGTTGGACAACTCTGATCTAGGCCCTTCTTACAGATGGGTATTCCACCTCTTTTTAAAAACCTCCAGAGAAGGAGAGCCCACTGGTTTGCCTGGCAACATATTCCAGAGTTGAACAGCTCTATCCTAAAGACGTTCTTCCTCATAATATTCAGGTGCATCTCTTTTCCCGCCGTTTGAATCCTTTGCTCCATGCATTAATCTCTGGAACACCAGAAAACAAGCTTGTTTATTCCGCAAAGCGGCCTCTCTCTTTTCAGATACTGAAACATGGCTCTCCTGTCCCCTTCTTTTTCTCAGCCTTCTCTTCTCCAACCTGAACATTCCCAGCTCACTAAGCCAATCCTCAGATAGATTTGCGGCTTCCAGACCTTTGATGTGGGCCGTTTATCAATTAGGGCAGGGTGGACCTTCCTTATTTCATCCCACCGCTGCCACCAATGATAAAATAAGGAGTTTTAACTAGGGGAGTTGTCTTTCGTAAAACCCCGAATGAATCAAAACTGCTGCCACCAATATAAAGATAAGTGTATTATTTACTTGAAGATCTAAAACTACACTGAGCTGGAACGCTCTCTTGGCCGAAACAACTTTGAAAACCCACTGGCCACCACCACAGTTATTAAAAGGGTTAAGCCCTTTGGCTCGCTGGAGGAAAACTAAAATGATTTCTTCTTTAAATAAGATATGCTGCCACCTTTGGACTCTGGATTGCTGCTGGCACTGATTTAAGTTCTTTTTGACTGAGGCATACATGAGGCAGTTGTCTGAACAAACAACAATAAATTTTATTTGAGAGAACTTTCAAGAACAGTTAACAAGCTTAGTGGTTTCAAGAGATCTTGGCATGAATGCTTGTGGTTACTTTAAACCAGGACTGCCCAGGAAGTCGATCGTGATCGACCAGTCGATCCCAGGACCGAAGGTCGATCCCAGTTGGATGGGGCACTTCTCAGAGGAGGGCGGTGCCAGGCTGCACCAAGCCCCGCCCCCTCCCCTCCCCCGGCTTCGGCACTCCCAGCAGCTTCTCCAGGTTTGAAGATGGCAGTACCAAGCCAGCCTTGTGCTAGCTATGTCACCACTGGCTTGGCATTGCCATCCTCAAGCCTGGAGAAGCTGCTGGGAGTGCCGGCCGGGGGCTTGGCGCAGCCTGGCTCCACCCCCCTGTAGCTTCTGCTCTACCAACAGCTTCTCCAGGCTTGAGGATGGCAGTGCCAAGCCAGCCTTGTGCTAGCTATGTCACCACTGGCTTGGCATTGCCATCCTCAAGCCTGGAGAAGCTGCCGGGAGTGCCGAAGCCGGGGGGGGCTTGGTGCGGCCTGGCTCCGCCCCCCTCTGGCTTTTGCTCTACCAGCAGCTTCTCCAGGCTTGAAGATGGCAGTACCAAGCCAGCCTTGTGCTAGCTATGTCACCACTGGCGTGGCATTGCCATCCTCAAGCCTGGAGAAGCTGCTGGGAGTGCCGAAGCCGGGGGCTTGGTGCAGCCTGGCTCCGCCCCCTCTGGCTTTTGCTCTACCAACAGCTTCTCCAGGCTTGAGGATGGCAGTGCCAAGCCAGCCTTGTGCTAGCTATGCCACCACTGGCTTGGCATTGCCATCCTCAAGCCTGGAGAAGCTGCCGGGAGTGCGAAGCCGGGGGGCTTGGTGCGGCCTGGCTCCACCCCCTCTGGCTTTTGCTCTACCAGCAGCGTCTCCAGGCTTGAGGATGGCAGTGCCAAGCCAGCCTTGTGCTAGCTATGCCACCACTGGCTTGGCATTGCCATCCTCAAGCCTGGAGAAGCTGCTGGTAGAGCGGAAGCAAGAGGGGCCACGCCAATCCCCACCCCCCTCCCTCCCCCTCCCCTCTCCAGCCTTGAGGAGGTAGGTAGATCTTTCTGACTTGGTTTTATTATAAGTAGCTCCCGTGCTGAAAAAAATGTGGGCACCCCTGCTTTAAACAGTACAAATCTTTGTTACTAAGTACAACTTCTTCCACAGCTATCCAACAGTTTACTGACGGGAACTTCTCTCTGCCTAATGAACTTTGACACTGCTACAGATAGTCCAAACGTTGGATCTATCTAAGCTAGAAATCCACTATCTATCCTGATAACCATAGATTTCTATTTGCCAGCTATCCCTGCTAGCCACTTGTTTACTTTCAGGCCTCTTCTTTCTAACTCTCACTAATCCCAACCCTTCTCTTCTTCCCAATCTCAGTCTACTTCTTTCTTCTTCAACACCATGTCTCAGTCTCCTGTCAGATTTCAAAACACCTCCTCTTAAGAGCATTTTTCTTTTACCAAGTTAGGCTCCGCCCCTTTTCTTCCAGCCAATCTTACTTATGTAGCACAGCAGTTCTCGTTCATGCCTGGGGGCCAGGGAACAGGACCGGGGGTTCCATTAGCATTAGGGCCTGCACCAGCAGAGATAGATTCTGAAGAGGATTTGGAAGGGTTACCTGAAGGAGCGTTTCCCATCACTGGGCCTCTTTCTCCCACTGAAAGCTTGGCTTGGGATGAAGGTTGGTTTGACCCTTATGCAGACATAGATGATAACCAGGTGCAAATGGAAAGCAGTGATAGCAAAAGTTATGAACACCCGGGTGGGAGAGGCTCACAGGAGCTTGTGAGTGAAACCATGGAAGAAAGCGGCTGGGAAGATTCTAGGGAGGAGAGCTCTCATGGAGATAGGGACCCAGGTGCTGGGAGACAAGGCCGAACCTTTGATAGGAGAAGTAGCATTGAGTCCAGCAGAAGGGGATGGTACCGCAGCCTAGACAGGCCGAGGTCCGTCAGCAGAGATTGGAGACGACAAGGCCTAGAGCGTCGGGGACCTCGGCCAACAGATTAAGTATAGGATCCGTGGGAACAAATCCCCAGTGCTTCGGCCACGTCTCTTCTGAGTAGACGTGTAGCGAAGTGGGTCCACGGAGCTAAGTTGGCTGGTGGCCATCAAGTCTTGCCTTGTATTTCGTACCTTGTTTGTTCCTGCATCCGCATTGCTGTGCGGAGCTTTGCTAAGCCTTTGGATTATTCATCAAGCTGTTTTTGGACAATTGATTGCTTACAGCCTTTGGATTGCTTTTGCTATTTTTATGGACATTATTCCTTTTGAACTGTTTCTATATTCAATAAAGTAGTTAGCCTTCAGTCCGTCTCTGTGTGTGTGATTAAGGGGCCGGTCAAGCCCGTGCATCGTGACAACTTCCCTCATTTCCCTCCAGTCCGCACTTAGCCACGCCCCCTATTGGAAATGGGAAACTCAAAATGGATGCCACCATTACATCCCAACTAAAATTGCTGCCGATGTTTTGGGCCTAGCTTTTCATGCTTCTCCCAGCCCTCCAGGTAGGGGTTCACTACAGTGGCCCTTCTTTGAACACCTTCCGGATTGTCTGTATCCTTCTTGAGTTATGGTGCAAAGAACCAGACACAGTATTATTCCAGGTGCAAAATAAAGTGATGACTCAAGTTCCCTTGATCAGTGTCCAGGTGTCCTTCGTAAGTGCCTTTTCCTCTCCTTGGTTCAGGATCAGCTGAAGAAGTACCAAGATGGCCTGACTCAGATGAACAGGAACAACTTGGAGCTGAAAAGACAAATTGCCGGACAGAAGGAGGCAAGGAATTCATCAACTGAGTTGGCGAGAAATTGTACCAATCTGGTGACGATTGAGGAGCCCCCGGTGGCGCAGTGGGCTAAACCGCTGAGCTGCAAAACTTATTTATATATTAGTTCTGGTATTTGTACCCCGTCACTTCTCTACCCCCGAAGGGGGAATCAGGACGGCTTATATTGGTAATGATACAAGGCCACTATGTCACAATTACAATAATATAATCACAATCACATACATAAACATTAAAACAATTACATCATCATTAAAACTAGTACATATAGCATTAGTTAAAACCATAGAAACAAATCGCAGTGTCAACTGCCACAACGCCATTCCAGTCAATGCCCACCTAGGTGCCAATTACGTCTGCTGCCCAAAGGCCTGGTCCCAGAACCATGATTTTTAATCTTTTTCTCAAAGCCAGGAGGGATGGGGTCGATCTTATCTCGTTTGGGAGTGTGTTCCATAGGCGGGGAGCCACAGCCAAGAAGGCTGTCTCGTCCCCACCAAACGCGTTTGCGATTTTGGTGGGAGCGAAAGCAGGGCCTCCCCAGATGATCTTAGGCTGCAAGATGAGACATAGAGGCAGATGCATTTGGACAAGTAAGCTGGGCCAGAACCGTATAGAGCTTTATAGGTCAATACCAGCACTTTAAATTGGGGTCGGAGATGGACTGGCTGTCAGTGAAGCTGACACAACGGGGGGGGGGGGCAGTTAGCAGTCTGGTTGCTGCCCGTTGAACCAGCTGTAATTTCTGAGCCGTCTTCAAAGGCAGCCCCATGTAGAGCGCGTTGCAGTAATCTATTTGGGACGTAATTAGAGCGTGGACGACCGTAGCCAGATCAGACTTCCCAAGGTATGGGTGCAGGTTACCCGAAAGGTCACACATTCAAATCCAGGGAGCAGCGTGAGCTCCCACTGTCAGCCCCAGCTTCTGTCAACCTAGCAGTTCAAAAACATGCAAATGTGAGTAGATCAATAGGTACCGCTCCGGCGGGAAGGTAACTGCACTCCATGCAGTCATGCTGGCCACATGACCTTGGAGGTATCTACGGACAACGCTGCCTCTTCGGCGTAGAAATGGAGATTAGCATCACCCCCAAAGTGGGAGATGACTGGACTTAATGTCAAGGGAAAACCTTTACCTTTACTTAAACCTGAAAAATGCCTCCTAGAAGGGAAGAAGCATGTAATAAAGAGATCTAGTAATGCTACAAGATCTCTTTGCATTTTGATATTCTAGACAAATACAACCATGATTTTCTTAATTTATTTTTATTTAATCAAATTTTATAGTCAATCTGCATGGGGATGGAGGGGAATACGTGGAACATGGCATCCCACTTCATAGGTCCCCGGTCTTTCACTCGGGCCTAGGCAGAGGCTCTCCCTGCAAGTTGGCATCCGAGAAGGAAGCAGCGAGCGATATTCTTAATTTAATTACAGTCCCCTGAAGGGGACTCGGGGCAGATCACAATGCACACATACACGGAAAACATTCAGTGCCGTTTTTAGACGTACAAGACAGACAGGCAGAGGTATTTTGACAATTTCCAACTTTGGCGCCTGGAGGTTATGCTCAATTCTAGCCACAGGGGGGGTGCTGTCGCTTCATCCAGTAGGACGCCGAGCCCTTTTGATCGTATTATTTCCTCCTTGTTCGCCAGCATTTTATACCTCTTCAATTTAAGCTGTTTCGAACTGCTTAGGTGGACAGTAAACTAGGCTTAACAGTCGGGTGCTCAAGCCGACTCAGGTTTCGAATTTGCCACCTTATGGTTGGCAGTGATCTATTGCTGCTGACAATAAACCAGCTGTTCTACAGCCTGGCCCTTTGAGTGTTGCTGCCAAGGAAGAAGGGCAGTGGGAATCTTTCCATGCAAAGTATGTACGCCTTTGAATTGTTTGGGAATAGATCACACAAAAATATATTACTGTAGTAATTTAATTTAGGCACCATCAACACTGCCACATCAAATCCAGATTATCTGCTTCGAACCGGATTATATGGCAGTGTAGACTCCTATAATCCAGTTCAAAGCAGATAATCTGGACATGGGTGAATTCACAGGCAGAGGTTTAGGTACTCCCCACTTGCTAATCTCTCATTTTCCTCTTTCAGTTAATTGCTGAAATGGTGATAGAGGTCAAGGAATTGCACCGGAGCATCATCAAGCTTCACCACTCCACCGGGGATCCGCGAAGCGTGATCTTTGCCGACGTCCTCCTCCGCAGACCCAAGTAGGTTTCTCCAAAGGCTGTGCTTGTGCTTGAAAGCTGGGGCTTTTTCAGATAATTTTTGCCCACCAACCATGCAGAATGCTCTCCAAACACTTGAAAATCTGACAATTTCCTTCAGCCTGCCCTTAGAAGCCCCGAAGGATGCTCAATTCAACCCCATGTTACTGAGCAGACTTTGGGTTAGCCCTGCCCAAAAGGGGCAAGAGCCCTAGTGCCCAAAAAGAGGGATCAAAAACCCTTGATGAGCAAAGCAGGACACAAATATCCCACCCCAATTGTATCCCAATGAAATCTCACCAAAAGTCAGAAAAAACCCACCAAAGTCTTTATTTCTCATCAGCTGAAGAGGATGACCACCGCAATATCCTTGCCGCAAAGGTGTCATAAGGTTACATTGAAAATACATGCCATATTTACAGTTATACAGAGCTGTCAACATTCAAATTTCCCGCCCCCGCACACCGGCTCCATGCTGATTGGATGGAATGTTGGGACTAGCTGGAGGCGAACCAATGGTGAAACAGCGCCGCCTCTGTTCTGGCGAATGGGAAGCGAGAGGCGGGAACTTGTGGAAAAACAATGTAGCTGGAAGTGCCTTGATTAAATTAGACCTTTTGTAAATTAAGATCCCATGCTCCCAGCCTTTCGGGCCAAGAAAGTCTTTTGTTCTTTATAAAAAATGGGGAAGTGGCCAAATCTGTCCCTTCCTGTTGACAAAGGACAGATACGGATCTTTACATTGAAGTCTCAGGAATAATAAATAAATAAAGGATCTTCACAGATTGCTGAGATTCCCGAGGTCCGAAGCTGGGAAAAACCAGCCATTGTGTTGAATGGAAATAATTATGCCAATATTCCCAACTTGAGGGGGGAACGAAACTTCGAAGCCCCTCCTGCTGAGAGATAAGGGGTCTTCATTGAAAAACAGGATAGCCCCTGTTTCTACACCCGAAAAGCCCTATTATTACCATGCAATAGTTCTTGATGATTTAATCAAAAGGTGCGGTTTGGAATGCAGTTGTCCTGATCTTCTCTTGCATCAGCTTGTAGCACAAACACATAGCATTTTTAAAAGATACATGGGGAAAACATAAGGGGAGATACATTGGGGTTTATAGAGAAAATATACCATCCTGATCACCCCTGCCTACCCACTAGAAAGATACACAGTTTATTAGATTCATAAAAGATAGCCCAAGGGGTCCTAGACAGAAAGGAAAAAGTCTCTGGGAATGAGCAAAAGTCCATAAGAGTAATGCAAAAGGAAAATAACTGGGTGTATTCATAAAGTGTGGGTTACAGGGGCATTGTCATGTGGGACCATGGGGCCATGGGAAGAGCCTTAGGTCCCCATGTGGGGGACAGATAGGGGATTATAGGATCACTTCCAGTCTGGTGTTCTTGGGAAAACTATGACTCCCTTGGTTTTAAACTGTTTTCTACAGAGCCTAAGAAAAAAAGGGGAGTCACCTCTGATATCACCCATGTACATCAATTTTCCTCTACAGCAGGCATGGGCCAGCTTGGGCCCTTCAGGTGTTTTGGACTTCAACTCCCACAATTCCTAACAGCTGGTAAGCTGTTAGGAATTGTGGGAGTTGAAGTCCAAAACACCTGGAGGGCCCAAGTTGGCCCTTGCCTGCTCTACAGTATCTCTCAAAATGGTGAGAGTAAACAACACACAGTTCCTGTTGCCATTTTGACAAGGACTGCATAGGAAAACAGAGGGATTTTGGGCTACCCAGTCCACTGCAGTTGACCATTCCCTTATGAGCACCTTTATCTCTTGTGGATAATAAAAGAGGCCTAGCAGAGATTGGAAATCAGAGCAGAAAATAAATGGGTATGATGGCTGTCTATTTATTTTTTTATTTTTATTTACATTTATTTATATTCCACCCTTATCCTGCCAAAAAACTAAGGCCCCTTCTACCCTGTCCTTATATTCCAGGATCGGATCCCAGATTATCTGCTTATCCCAGATTATATTTATTTTATTTATTTACAGTATTTATTAGGGGTGGATATCTCCTGTCGTTATCCTTAGAAAACCGTTATTATTTTGTACAGACCCTAATTCGATCCATGGCCAGCAAGCTGGAAGTGACGTTTCTAAATCGAAACCGGGTCCGCCATTTCTGTAAAGGGCGCGTGCTTATGTCGTTATAATTTCCGCCCTTTCTTACCTTTAGCCCGGGTTCGTTTCTGAGCTGCCAGGGGAGAGTGGAAACGATGCCTCCCCTCTGCCAGCTCAGAAACCAACGCGTGTTCCCTTTAACCCGGGTTGGTTTCTGAGCTGAGGTGGGTTATCTCAGCTGGCGAGAGCAGAGTGGAGGGTGCTGCAGACCCTGCACCCCCAAAGTCCTCGTCCTCATCAGCTGACTGAACTACAACACGTTCTTTACAAAAGTTGCTTTGGTTTCTTCTTTTCCTTTTCCTTCCAGGTGCACGCCGGACATGGATGTTGTTCTTGATATCCCCACAGATGAGGATTTCCCCCTCTAGTTGTCAAGTACCTTGAAAACATGGGCACAACTTTGGAGACCTTCCTGCTTTGCCAAACGGTGCTGGAAATGCCTTACACCATGGATGAAATCCTTAAACCTGCCAATTAAGCCCTGTTGGAATGGCTTCTCTCCCCCTGCCGACTTTCAGAATTTATTTATTTAATTCAGAATTAGATTTTTATTAAAGACAGATCTCTCAGATTAAAGCCCCTCAGTGCCTCCCATAATTGTAAATTGTGACTTTTACTCTCAGTCTTTTCTTACATCATTCTTGCCTTCAAACCATTGTGTCTCAAAAGGATTCTGGGGGGAAAAAATAACATAGGGTCCTCAAATGTGGGCTAGCCAATGTTACTGTCAGGCAGCCACCTCTCCACAAAAGTCAACATTGACACTGAAATACAACACTGCCTAAGCTCTGTGAGTGCAGCATTTTTCCAAATGAAGATGATCGAGGGCCAGGACATCCTTACGGAGACCAAGGTGCTTGTTTATAAACCCATTGTCCTCCCAACCCTGCTATTCACCTGTGAAACGTGGACTGTCTACAGCAGTGTTTCCCAACCAGTGTGCCCGGGGCACACTAGTGTGCCGTGAGTGATCATCAGGTGTGCCGTGGGAAATTGGAACCTCCAGGAGGGGAGGGGGGAGAGTCTAGTGTGTTGAAGTATAAAAACCCTAAGGAACCTACCTCGATAAAGGCAAAAAATTACAAACACCCCCTCCCCACCCGTTGTCTACTTGGTCTCTCCTCTCCATGCATTGGGAAGGCCCGCCTCCCTTTCCCCAAGTAGAGACCTCCTCTTGCCCCCCCCGGGCCTAATGCCTGATGGTTCAGTCCAGCACCAGCCCCGCCCTTCCCTCCTCCCCGGTGCGAGCGAAACCGCTCTTGGCCTCCCTCCAGCTCCCTGCCCACTGCCGCCTTCCTTCCTGCCTCCTTCGCCAGTCCGCCCCGCTGACCCCTGAGGAGCTGCGCAGTTGGTGAATGAGGCTCCTGCTCCCCACAACCCCAATTCAAGCCTGGCAGGGAGGGAGGAGGGGGCAACCTAAGAGAGAGGGAGACTGCTGGTCTTTCGAGCCCCCCCCCCCCTCCAGAAACTGTAATTCCCAAATGTCAAGGTCTATTTCCCCCAAACTCCATCTGTGTTCACATTTGGGCATATGGAGTATTCATGCCAAGTTTGGTCCGGATCCAACATTGCTTGAGTCCACAGTGCTCTCTGGATATAGGTGAACTACAACTCCAAAACCCAAGGTCAATGCCCACCAAACTCTTATAGCATTTTTTCTTGGTTATGGGAGTTCTGTGTGGGAAGTCTGTGTCTTTCTGCCATTCCTGCCAGAATATCTATGTTGTGTTCAATGAAACAGGCCCAGGTTTCACACTGAGTGTATAAATACATTTCAAATCATATTAACTATATGTATTACTGTGTTAGAGTGTTATTTTATGTGTCATTTTGGTTGGTGGTGTGCCCCAGGATTTTGCAAATGTAAAAAGTGTGCCGCGGCTCAAAATAGGTTGGGAAACACTGGTCTACAGACATCACACTCAACTCCTGGAACGATTCCATCAGTGTTATCTCCGAAAAATCCTGCAAATCACTTGGGAAGAGAGAGGGACGAACATCAGTGTGCTGAAAGAAGCAAAGACCATCAGCACTGAAGTGATACTCCTTTGCCATCAACTCCACTGGACTGGCTATGATGTCCGAATGCCTGATCACCGTCTCCCAAAGCAGTTACTCTACTCCCAACTCAAGAACAGGAAATGGCATGTCGGAGAACAGGAAAAGATATTTAAAGATGGGCTTAAAGCCAACCTCAAAAACTGTGGCATAGACACTGAGAACTGGGAAGCCTTGGCCCTTGAGCGCTCTAGCTGGAGGTCAGCTGTGACCAGAAGTGCTGTAGAATTTGAAGAGGCATGAATGGAGGGTGAAAGAGAGAAACGTGCCAAGAGGAAGGCATGCCAAGCCAACCCTGACTAAGACCGCCTTCCATCTGGAAGTGTCCCCACTGCGGAAGAAGATGCGGATCAAGAATAGGGCTCCACAGCCAGCTACGGTCCCACCGCCAAGAGACCACATCTGGAAGATCATCATCCTCGAGTGACAATGGATCGCCTAAGGAAGGAAGTTACTGTCAGGTGGATCTGTAATTGGTTATGCAACCAAACCCAAAGGGTGCTTCTCTTCATCCTGGAAAGAAGAGACTATTTGGGTGCCATAAAGAGGGTTCGGTCCTTGGCCCAGTGCTGTTCAACATCTCTATTAAAGACTTGGATGACGCTTCAGAGGACGTGCTTATCAAGTTTGCAAATGACACTAAATTAGGAGAGCAAATACTCCAGAGGACAGGATCAGAATTCAAAATGACCTTAACAGGGCTGAATCCAAAGATGTCTAGAGTCCAGATTGAGGGAAGTCATTCATGGTGCCTTTGTATTCTGATTTGGTCAGCCCTCTACCTGAAATCCTATGTCCAATTCTGGGCCCCGCAGTTCGAAAGAGATACTGACTCTAAGCTGGAAGGAGTCCAGAGGGAAGAGGACAGCTAAAAGGATCAAAGCTCTGGAGACCATGAATCCCTCTGAGGAGCATCTTAAAGAGCTGGGTCTGTTTAGCCTGCAGAAGAGAAAGTTGGGAAGAGACATACGAGACCGTGTATAAATATGTGAAAGGATGCCATAAGGAAGAAGGAGCAGGCTTGCTTTCTGCTGCCCTGGAAACTAGGACTCAATGGAGCAATTACAGGAAAGGAGATTCCACCTGAACATTAGGAAGAATTTCCTGACCGTATCAAGAGCTGTTCAGCAATGGAACTCTCTGCCTTGGGGTGTGGTGGAGGCTCCTTCTTTGGAAGCTTTTTAAACAGAAGCTGGATGGCCCTCTGTCAGGAGTACTTTGCTTGTGTTTTTCCTGCATGGCAGGGGGTTGGCCTAAATGGCCCATGGTGTGACGAAATGAAAATCAAGTGTAGTTCATGTTTGATCAGCCCACACACTGCCTTGCCAGAGAAAGAAAATACGCCACGCAGACTCACATAATGTCCTTTTATGAGAGATTTATAATGGTCTTTCTTCGTCCATGTGGAGCATCTTCCTCCCAGCATCTCATGAAGCAAGAGCATACTTCAAACTCTGTCTCTGCTTCTTTCTGCTTCTCTGCAAACACCTGCATAGATCAAGCCTGATAAATGTAACAGTATCCAAAAGTCCCAGGCTCAGCCATCTCCCTGGGAATAGCCCGACCAATCAGCTTCATGCATTTCATTTTACAGTCGATACTCACTCACTCACACACTAACTGATTTCTTGCATACTTCAACACATGGGGTCTCATCCAACTCTTCTATTTTATGATTTAAGGTCTGCATCAGACATGACCAAATTTCAGCTCTCCAAAACAAAGAGCCAAAGTTTTCCCGTGCCTGTTCTACACAGTTTGATACCACTTTAACAACCAAGGCTAGATCTTCCTAGTGAGTACATTTTAACGAACGCATCTCTCCCTATGAACCCACCAGGGACTTGAGATCGTCAGGGGAGGCCCTGCTCTCGATCCCACTGGCCTCACAAGCACGGCTGGTGGGGATGAGGGACAGGGCCTTCTCTGTGGTGGCCCCTCGGCTGTGGAACTCCCTGCCCTGGGATATCAGATCGGCCCTCTCCCTCCTAAACTTTCAAAAAACCCTGAAAACGTGGCTCTTCGAGCAAGCTTTTGGAGCTTCAGCTTAATCTGATAAACTTGAATTGGAAACGATTAAGACGATGGAACGGATAAGGACTGAATATTCTATTGATATGTGTATTTATATGGCATCGAATTGTGCCGACTGTTCGTCGCCCTGAGTCGCCTTCGGGTGATATGGACGAGGTAGAAATTATGTAAATAAATTAATAAATAATCACATCTGCGAAAAAATCAAATCCACAAAAGTCAAACTTGCATATTTGGATTGCTGACCGTGCATCATTGAATGCGCCCGGTGCAGTCTCTGGGTTTGCCACTGGATGGCAACTGTCCCTCTCCTTTTTTCCCCCCTGTAAGGATGAAGGTTTCTACTTACTTTTTAACACTATCCTCCTGGTTTTGTTTTTTTTGCACTGAAGCCCGTCATAAGTGCAATACATATTTAATATGGAGGATTGCTCACTTCCTTTGCAGTGAAACCAAACAGCATCTCCTGTGTAGGCCCTCCTAAAGTTCTCAAGTTGGGTAACCTGTTACAGTCAGTCCCCAAGTTGCAAACAAGATATGTTCTGTAGAAGAGGTCCTTTTTAAAGGTTATTTCTAACCATATATGTGTGCTTTGGATAGCATATGGAAGGGTGTTTCGCTGTCTGCGCCCCTGTTCATCTTCCTTTCTGTCCCTCTGAGAAATGGATTTCGGAGAACTGGGCTTGTTGTGGAAACAAAGATTGGTAATAAAGTTTCGGTGGCCTCTCAGTGTCTGAGTCCAGTGCTCCAGTCACTACAAAACACTTTATATACTTAAGTGTGCCGTCCCACCCGGGCTATGGATGCCTGTGGAAGGGCAAGGACGTGGTCTCTCTATCCCAGGGGGTTGCTTTTTGCCTCCCTTTAAAGGCTCAGGGCTCCAAGGACCAAACTGTACACTTTAGTTAACACAAACACTTTATTGTCCATAATATGAGTTAACTTCACTCAGGCACATTGCTTAGTTTCCTCCAAAAATAATAGCTGTCTTACTTTAAAGTTCCTTTGCTGTTTTGGTTCAAGAAGCTGTAGCTGAAAAGCTCTCCGAGTCCTTTCTCTTCCAATGGCTTAGAGCAGGGCTGTCCAACTTCTACCGGACCGGGGGCCTGACTTCCGGTCACTGATCACCTGGGGGGCCTTAGGGTCTGCCTCCGCCCCGGCTCCGCCCCCCTCTCCCGGCTCCGCCCCCTCCCTCCCCTGGCTCCGCCTCCTCCCCGCCCCCTTCCTTCCCCGGCTCCACCCCAAAAGGAGGAGGCAGCTGCGCAGGCTGCCTCCTCCTTTTGTAGTATTAACATAACTCAAAAACCACTGGACACATTGCTGCCAAATTTGGCCACAAAACATACTAATACTAACCCAAGGAGGGACCATCAGTCAAAAAATTGCTTTTCTCATTTGGGAGTTGTAGTTGCTGGGATTTATAGTTACCACACAAAGAGCATCCTGAACTCCACCAATTATGGAATGGAATCAAACTTCCCACACAAAACTCCCATAACCAAGAGAAAATACTACAAGAGTTTGATGGGTATTGAGTTTTGGAGTTGTAGTTCACCCATATCCAGAGAGCACTGTGGACTCAAACAATGTTGGATCAGGACCAAACTTGGCATGAATACTCAATATGCCCAAATGTGAACACAGATGGAGTTTGGGGAAAATAGACCTTGACATTCTGGGATTTATAGTTAAAACACAATCAAAGAGCATCCTGAACTCTTGCAACAATGGAATTGAACCAAACTCTCTGGCATATTGAATTCTCATTACCAACAGAAAGTACTGAAAGGGTTTGCTTGGGAATTGACCTTGAGTTTGGAAGTTATAGTTCACCTACACCCAGAGAGCACTGTGGACTCAAACAATGATGGATCTAGACAGGAGAAGGAAGGAAGGAGTGGAAGAGAAGGATGGAAGGGAATGGAGGGAGGAAAGGGAGGAGGGAAAGTGAGAAGGAAGAAAAGAAAAGGGTGGCAGGAAAGGAAGAAAGGAAGGTAAAAGAGGGGCAAGGAGGGAGGGAGAACAGTTGAAAGGAAGGACGAAAGGAAGGACGAAAGGGTGGGTGGGTGGGAGGGTGGGTGGGTGGAAGGAAAGAAGGTGAAAGAGAGGGACGGAGGAAAGAAGGAAAGAGTGGAAGGAAAGGGAGGGGGAGTAGAAAGAGAGAGAGAGGGAAGCGGGTGAAGGGGGGAAGAAGGCCGGGCGATGGAGGTGAGTGTGCTGAGGGCCTGAGCGCCTCTGAGCGCACGCAGCAGCAGGAGGAGGAAGCGAGCGAGAGGAGAAAGAGAGAGAGGGAAGGAGCAGGGAAGGAAGAAGGATGAAAGGGTGGAATGGAAGGAGGGAGGGAGAAGAAATGTTGCTCACCATAGCGCTGAATGCTTCCTTGCAATAACTCCTCCCTGGGAAGGGAGGGAGGGAGGATGAGAAGGAGGAAGGAGCTCTGCCGAGCCACATGGAGCGCCCATGCGGCCGGGTCGCTCTTCCTGTTTGCTGCCAAGGGGCGGGCCCGAGAGACGTCACTCCCTCCCATTGGCCCCTCCCTCAGGAGAAGAGGAGGCGACCAATAGAAAGCCAAAGGGGCGGGACCAAAAATAATAATAATAAATAATAATATTTTTAATCGAAAAAATATTTTAAAAATATTTTAAAAATATATTATTTATTGCAGGAGGGTAAGGGGCCATAGCCAAGGGGCTGGGGGGCCGTGTATGGCCCCAGGGCCGCCTGTTGGACAGCCCTGGCTTAGAGGTAGGGACACTCACAGCCCCAGTCAGATGGCCGAAACTTGAAGTCACGAAGTCTTCCTCTTGAGGCCAGACAACTGGTTTGGAGGCACTTGGAACCCCCAGAGTTACTCAGCCTTCTGATATGTTGAGCCTTCTGCATGAATTCCAAGGAAAATAGACTGGTATTGAAGGATGGCCTGACTAAGGGCCTGGTCTGGCAACCCTTCTAAACACGTCCTTTCAGGAGAAGTCCTGGAAAGCTCTGGAATGTAAAATGGCTTGTTCTCCAGATCCCTGGAAAAAGGGGCGAAACAAACTCAACTGGGCTCTGCAAATGATGATTGACCGGTGCTAAGAACCAATCAATGCAACAAAACATTTTGCAAACCTGTGCAGGCTGCAAAAACACAATTCAACAATGCAAACCCTTTAGAACTCAAGGTTCTCCATGCAGGTGGTGCTCACTGCGCTGTCACACTTAAGACATTCTTATTGTTAGACCGAGACTCCATGGGGGAAAGTCCTTTGTGCCAAAAGGCTTTTAGGAATAAACTCTAATAATTAACAATAGTGTGACAAAATGAAAATCATGCATAGTTCGATTTGATCAGCCCACACACTGCCTTGCCAGAGAAATAAAATATGTCACAAAGACGAACAGTAAAGAATAAGTAGTTTACTTGTAAGGATCCGTCGATTAGAGCAAAGAGTGCTCTAATCTTAGAACCTTCCAACAGAAGTAATCCTGACCAGGTGTGGCCTTGAAGACGCACAGAGCTGGAAATGGGCCTTGAGCCACACCACACCAACGTGAGAAGCCCTGGCATGGTCATTGCTGACTCAGAAGGGATATGAGGAAATATCCACTGGACATTGTGTAACTGGGTCAAAGGGGATATGATGCAATCTCTGTTAGGTATTGCAAGCCAGGGGATTGGTCTTTGGGATGATTGACAGGTGCTGGGGGGCGTGTTTTATATATACGTTAAGTTTGTTGCTGATAAAGCCAGTTCTGGCTTTATAGGTGCTGATACCTGGAATAAATCTTGTGAGATTGAATTGCTGCCTGCGCGCGTCATCTTTATGGATATCCGGTGTTCATTACAGAAAGCCAGATCTGCAAAGAAACCTTTCGTGGAAGGCTTTCCACTGAGGGTGTGTGAGTGAGCTCTGCAGTGGAGGAAGATCCGAAGATGAGACCCTATTCAAGAGTGGAATGGGTGAGTCCCACTGACTTTTGGGAGATGATGAGGAAGAAGAGTATCAGTGGGACTATTCCGGTGAAGAAGACTGAAGGGGGAATATGAGGAGGGCTTTAGAGAAACCCCTATTCCCTATGGAGGTGGCAGATGGGGATCTAGAAGAGAAGATGCCCCATTCCAAGCCTCTAAGAGCTCAAGCTGCGGCAGGAAGGAGTGGTGAGTGGTGGAAGGCTGTCGGTTGGAAGGGTCCTGTGAAGATGGGTACGTCAGGGGTTGCCCAGGCCATATATTGTTACCCCAACAAGACCTTAAGAGCTGCTGGAGGGGCGAGCAGAGAGTCTGGAGGCTCTGATGGAGATGGGACCGGACGAAAGCAACCAAGGCCCAAGAGCCAACACCACCGTGGTGGAAGGAGTAGCGGAACAAGCCTGCCAAAGCTAGTAGGTGCCATGGTGATTCAAGAGGCCCGAGTGAGGTGGAGCAGCAGCAGGCTAGGAGGATCCTGCAAGGCTTGTTCCCTCATTGGGTGATGGAAGAATCCGTGGATGGTGCCCCTTCTTGGGAGAGGAAGGAGGAAAAGGGGCTCAGAGGAGCAGAATGCGCCCAGGGGGGCTATCGAGAGGCTGAGGGGGCCTTGCTCGAAGAAGTGGGAACCAGAGAAGCTGTGCGGATGGACACGCCGGCTCAGGTGGATCCAGATGTGTGTGGGACCAGGGAAACTGCGCCTAAGGACAGGCCAGTTTCGGTGGCTGTGCCGAAGGACAGACCAGTGCCGGTGGACCCTGTTGTGGGTGAAAGGGCTGTGCAGAAGGAAGCCCAGTCCCCTTATTGGACCAAGGAAGAGGTGGTCCAGGAGTTACGAAGAGGCTTTTGCGAGCTGCAAAAGTTGAAGGAAGCCCTGCAAGATGGGCAGGAAGACGTGGGAGTGTTGCTGAGGAAAACGGAAGCTTTAGAGGAGAAAGTTCGGAGGTTTCAGGAACTTATGGTATGTTTCCCAGCAGAATGTTATGATGATGCTCCGGAGTGGGAGGAAGTCCAGCCGGAGGTGTGGAGCACGCGTGGAGCGGAAAGTGGGGTTAAAACCCTTGCAAAGACTGCCTTACCGAGTGAAATCGAGTGGGTGGTTGAAGATGCCTTGGAGGAAGACGCCTTTGCCCTGGTGGGAGAGGGCCGGTCGGCTGTCTTGGAAACGGAGCTTCCTGGAGGAGAAGTGGCAGAGGAGTGCCTGTCCTTCAATGTCCCTGCCTGCAGTGAAGAGAGAAGCGAGACTGTGTTGGCTGTGGAAGCCCTGGGAAGTTTGCTAGTTTGGGGAGTGATTTTGCTGTCCCTTGAAAGGGGAATGGAAGTTGCTGTGGAGAAGAAGCTCCTCTGTAATGGCTGTATTGCTGAAGTGGAGGAGGGTGCTTTACCGGTGAAAATCGAGTGGGCGCCTGAAGTCTTTGAAGTGTATTCTACAAAGAGGAGAGGGGAAGAGGCCCTTGTTCCAGTGAAGAATGGGGCTGTTGGAATAAGGAGTTGGAGAGATAAAGGTGGAATGCCTCCCCTCCTGAAAAGTGAAGTTGCTAAAGAGAAAGAAAGTGTGGAGGAGGCTTTTCAGACGGAGAAGGGGCCAGAAGACCCCTTCCTTGAAGCCTCTCTGTCATGCTTGCCTGGTCCGCTGCTTTATGGTGCCTGTGGCTGGAAGGGGAGTGGGAATTCCCATCAAGTTTGGAGGCTCCCAGAAGAGCAAGTTGCCGTGGAGACAGGGCTGCAGCAAGATAAGCTTGGAATGCCAGCAGCTCAGGAAATGAAAGTGGGAGAAGAGTCCAGTTTTCCGGTGGAGAAGTGGGTGAAGATTCCCATCCGAAAGCAGAGGTGCTTGCTTTGCAGACTGGTGGAGGTGGGAGTGAAAAGGTCCAGGAGTTGGTTGCACAAGCAGGAGCCGAAGGATTCCAGTTGAGAAGTCCCCTGTTGCTGGAAGCCTTTCCTTTGAGAGAGAGAGAGAGTTGGCCGGAGATTGCCAGTACGAGCCAGTTGGTGAGGGGGACGGGCGACGGAGCTGAGTTGGTGGTGAGAGAGGAGAACGATGCCGAGATCCTGTGTTCGAGAGAGTTGCTGTTTGGGGCCCATCTCGCCGGCGTGGAGGAAATGGGGCTGGCTAATTTTGTTCTGAATAAAACCCCAGAGATGCCCCTAGGGGTGCCCCTTGGTCTCTCGGGGGGAGGGAGTTTCTTTGGGCCAGAGCAAGATTTTTCGAAGAAGGTGATTGAACTGTGGGCGCAAACCTTTTTTGGATCGAAAGACGGACTTCGGAGCGAGTTTAACTTTGGGGATGAACTGTGGGCCAATGTCTCAGTAACCAGCATGTTAATTTTGATTTTGGGGAAAATCAGTAACTTAGTGGTAATGTGCTTTTTGTGGAAGTTGCTGTTATATGGGGAAGTGTCTTTAGAGGGGCTGGAGCTGGGATGGTCTCAGGATTGAGATGTGGGGTTACTTGAAGAAATATACTATGTTTAGTTGGGGTTGGAGATAATGGTGCTAAGATCAGGATTGCATGACGCTAAGGCTTAGCTTATGATTAATAATATGATCCTGTAGGGGTTTTGTATGAGTTGCATATATATATGTGAAATTGTATAAGATGCATTTTATTGTTAATGTGTTAGATGGGAAGGTATTCCAGATATGTGTGGGGGTTTACTGCATTGCTGTATAAATGTGTATTTGTCATGTTTAGAGAGTTTAGATATTGGGGTATTAACTTGTAGGGAGATGTATAAGTTATTCTAGTAAGTTGCATTGGTTAAATGTATGTTTACAGCTTGATCCATATAAATTGCAATTATTGTTAGAGTTGCCTCTGTTTAGATAGGAATGATAGTTTTCCTATGTAGATAAGGTTGAGTTGATTGTACGCAGAAGGGTTTGTTCCTGCGTCTTGGGGTTTGGGGGGTTGTAGTGATGTGATTTATAGTTTTCCTGCACCTCGTGGCTTGGTGCCAAGAGGATAGATTGTTAGAGTGAAGGTTTGTCTCCTGACTTTAGAGGGTTTTCCCCTGTGTGAGAGTTGTGGTTTGGTTAGTGCCTCTTGCCACGCAGTAGAGGGAGTTGTAGTTTTCTGGGCGTTTTTCCCCAAGTGAGGGGTGTAGTGGTTTGTCTAGAGGAATGTGTGCTGGGATGGCGTGTTGGAGTAAGAGGGTCGTGTGGATGTGTGTAATGGCTAGATAGCTTAGAGAGCTGTGTTTGGCCGCATGGGAGAGTGGTATATGTCTTATGCCAAGATGTATTCTTTCGTGTGATTGGCTGGACACAGTTGACATAGTCCTGTGCAATGGGTTCAGCTTGTTAGTGAAGACTAGGTTGGTGTGGTATATGATGGATGGTGTAGTGGTTGGCTGTTCAGGGACTTGTAGTTTTGGTCGGTTTCCCGAGTGCCTTTTGCCAGGGTGGCAAGGATAGTGGGTTTCTTTTGTATTTGATTGTATAGGAGATTGTGGTTTGAGTGGTACCTCCTGCCAGAGCAGTTGAGGGGATGGTAGGTTTCCCAAGTGCCTTTTGCCAGGGTGGCAAGGATAGTGGAGTTGTGTGGATGCAGATCGTTTTAGGTTCCCAAGTGGAATGACTTGGTTGGAGGATTGGCTTCAGGGCTAGTTTAGTAGGGGATGATGTGATTTCCTGTTGAGTCTGCCAGGAGAGAGTTGGTTGAGAATTGTATGGGTTCAGGAGTAGATGTGTGCAGGATACCTGGACGCAGATGCTCATACCTGCGTTCCAGGGGCCGGTTTGTTGTTGAGTTGGAATTGGTGTATAGCCTAGTAGGATAGGTATGGTTGTGTAGTTTGTGCCTGTGGCCTCCTGTTTTTGCAGTGGTAGGTTTTGGGAGTTATGGGGTTTGGAAGTTTGATTGTGTGGTTTTGATTTATATCCTAAGGATGCGCAGTTGATTTGTCCTTGCGCAATGTGGTGTTGGGATTTGTAGTGGTTAGTAGTTACAGGAGAGATATAGTTTGTGAGTTAGCCCTTCTGCTATGGCAGTGAAGGGAGGAAGTTGTTTAGATTTAGGTGTGGTAGCTGGAGATAGGATTTGGCCTTGAACAAGCTGGACATTTGTGAGAAGGGAGTGTCTGATTGTTTGAGAGTGGCTGAGATGGCTGCCTATTATGGAGTGTATCACAGCTTTTGGTTAGTGTTAAAATGGCATTTGGATGTTATGATTGAATAATATTCTTGGGTCCTTTTTCTCCCAGGGGGGAGGGAGGAGAGTATTTTGTAAGGATCCGTCGATTAGAGCAAAGAGTGCTCTAATCTTAGAACCTTCCAACAGAAGTAATCCTGACCAGGTGTGGCCTTGAAGACGCACAGAGCTGGAAATGGGCCTTGAGCCACACCACACCAACGTGAGAAGCCCTGGCATGGTCATTGCTGACTCAGAAGAGATATGAGGAAATATCCACTGGACATTGTGTAACTGGGTCAAAGGGGGATATGATGCAATCTCTGTTAGGTATTGCAAGCCAGGGGATTGGTCTTTGGGATGATTGACAGGTGATGGGGCGTGTTTTGTATATAAGTTAAGTTTGTTGCTGATAAAGCCAGTTCTGGCTTTATAGGTGCTGATACCTGGAATAAATCTTGTGAGATTGAATTGCTGCCTGCGCGTCATCTTTATGGATATCCGGTGTTCATTACATTACTTTTCATAGAACAACATATTTATACTCATGTGATCAGTGGCCATCAACTCACATAATGAACTTTCATGAGAGATTTAAAATGGTCTTCCTTTGTCCA
This sequence comes from Anolis apletophallus, assembly GCA_030556195.1. Classification (NCBI taxonomy): domain Eukaryota; kingdom Metazoa; phylum Chordata; class Lepidosauria; order Squamata; family Anolidae; genus Anolis; species Anolis apletophallus. The sequence continues at coordinate 8,306,818 of JARBWK010000005.1, read as the reverse complement.
TGTTGAGAATTGCCCTCCAGCAGCTCATGAAGCGCACACTCCAAAATCTCTCTCTCTCTCTCTCTCTCTCTCTCTCTCTCTCTCTCTCTCTCTCTCTCTCTCTCTCTCTCTTTGCTTCTCTCTCTGCTTCTCTCTCTGCTTCTGCATGGCTAAAAACCTGAAAAATGTAACAGTATCGAAAAGTCTCGGGCTCAGCCATCCCAGATCTGGCCACATGGTCTGTAGTCCCTTCCACAACCTCAAACAACATAGAGTTAAGGAAAAGCTGCATATCAATATATATACATGTCTCGATTTACATCCTCACCTAGATATGTTAAATCTTGCCTGGATGCTACAACTGACTTCAGTCTGCTGGTTGCGGCAAATCTTCTCATCTCTCTACAACAGTGTTTCTCAACCTCCCTAATGCCACAACCCCTTAATACAGTTTCTCATGTTGTGGTGACATGAGAAACTGTCATTTCGCTATGGTTGTGAATTGTAATGTAAATCTTTGATATGCAGGATGTATTTTCATTCACTGCACCAAATTTGGCACAAATACATGATACGCCCAGTTTTGAATACCGGTGGGGTTGAGGGGGATTGATTTTGTCATTTGGGAGTTGTAGTTGCTGGGATTTATAGTTCACCTATAATGTAAGAGCATTCCAAGTGCCACCAATGATGGAATTGAACCAAGCTTGGCACACACAACTTCCATGACCAACATAAAATACTGGAAAGGTTTGGTGGGCATTGACCTTGAGTTTGGGAGTTGTAGTTCACCCACATCCAAAGAGCACTGTGGACTCAAACAATTATGGATCTGGACCAAACTTGTCAGAAATACTCAACATGCCCAAATGTGAACATTGGTGGAGTTTGGGGAAAATAGACCTTGACATTTGAGAGTTGTAGTTACTGGGATTTATAGTTCACCTACAATCAAAGACATTTTGAACCCCACCAACAATAGAATTAGGCCAAACTTCTCACTCGGAACCCCCAAGACCAACAGAAATACTGTGTTTTCTGGTGGTCTTTGGCAACCCTTTGACACCCCCTCCTGACCCCCAGGTTGAGAAACACTGCTCTATAAGTTTATTTTTACTAGTTTTTAGATGTTTTTACACATTGATAAATCTATACTATGTGTTTGCATATGTATACATCATTTAAGTGTTATCTTTAGTTATTTCTGTTTGTTATTAAGTTTGCAGTTCGGCTGCTTTTATATGACTTGATGTGATCTGCTTTATTGTAATTTGCTGGTACGCTTTCCTTCTTTCGCCCTGAATGTTTGCCATTTATGTTGGAAACCACCCTGAGTCCCTTTCGGGGAGATACTAGGGCAGTCTACAAAAAAAGTATTATTATTACTATATACAATATAGTAAGCAATCACAATGATATACATAATAACAAATTAGGATAAGAGGCTTGTATAAGTTTTCTATTTCCAACAGCTTGACTATGGGTTCAAGTGACAAAGAAAGAATCATAGAATCATGGCGTTGGAAGAGACCTGGCGGGCCATCCAGTCCAGCCCCATTCTGCCAAGAAGCAGGGAAATTGCATTCAGAGCACCTCCGACAGATGGCCACCCAGCCTCTGTTTCAAAGCCTCCAAAGAAGGAGCCTCCACCACACTCCAGGGAAGAGAGTTCCACTGCTGAACAGCTCTCGCAGTCAGGAAGTTCTTCCTAACGTTCAGATGGGATCACCTTTCTTGTAGTTTGAAGCCATTGTTCCATTGCGTCCTAGTCTCCAGGGCAGCAGAAAACAAGCTTGCTCCCTCCTCCCTATGACATCCCCTCACATATTTATACTGTACATGGCTATCATGTCTCCTCTCAGTCTTCTCTTCTCAGTGCTCTACGTAGGGCTGCCTTTGAAGACGTCTCGGAAACTACAGCTGGTCTAACGGGCAGCAGCCAGATTGCTAACTGGGGCGAGATACAGAGAACATACCACCCCCACCCCCACCCCTGTTGTGTCAGCTCCACTGGCTGCCGGTCTATCTCCGATCCCAATTCAAAGTGCTGGTATTCTGATAAAGCTCTATATGGTTCTGGCCCAGTTTACTTGCCCGAATGCGCCTGCCTCTATGTCCCATCTCGCAGCCTAAGATCATCTGAGGAGGCTCCCGCCAACATCACAAATGCGTTTGGTGGGGACGAGAGACAGGGCCTTCTTGGCAGTGGCCCCTCGCCTGTGGAACACACTTCCAAGCAAGATTAGATCGACTCCATCTCTCCTGGCTTTCAGGGGGGGAAATTAAAATCGTGGTTCTGGGACCAGGCCTTTGGGCAGCAGACACAACTTGCACTTGATTGGACATTGACTGGAATGGCGTTACAGCAGATGACACTGTGCTCGTCTTATGGTTTTAACTCAGGGCTGTCCAACTTCTACCAGACCGGGGGCCTGACTTCCGGTCACTGATCACCTGGGGGGCCTTAGGGTCTGCCTCCGCCCAGCTCCGCCCCTCTCCCGGCTCCGCCCCCTCCCTCCCTGGCTCCGCCCCCCCACCCCCTTCCTCCCGCGGCTCCGCCCCAAAGGAGGAGGCAGAAGCCCCAAAAGGAGGAGGTAGCTGCGCAGGCTGCCTCCTCCTTTTGTAGTACTAACATAACTCAAAAACCACTGGACACATTGCTGCCAAATTTGGCCACAAAACATACTAATACTAACCCAAGGAGGGACCATCAGTCAAAAAATTGCTTTTCTCATTTGGGAGTTGTAGTTGCTGGGATCTATAGTTACCACACAAAGAGCATCCTGAACTCCACCAATTTTGGAATGGAATCAAACTTCCCACACAAAACTCCCATAACCAAGAGAAAATACTACAAGAGTTTGATGGGTATTGAGTTTTGGAGTTGTAGTTCACCCATATCCAGAGAGCACTGTGGACTCAAACAATGTTGGATCAGGACCAAACTTGGCATGAATACTCAATATGCCCAAATGTGAACACAGATGGAGTTTGGGGAAAATAGACCTTGACATTCTGGGATTTATAGTTAAAACACAATCGAAGAGCATCCTGAACTCTTGCAACAATGGAATTGAACCAAACTCTCTGACATATTGAATTCTCATTACCAACAGAAAGTACTGAAAGGGTTTGCTTGGGAATTGACCTTGAGTTTGGAAGTTATAGTTCACCTACACCCAGAGAGCACTGTGGACTCAAACAATGATGGATCTGGACAGGAGAAGGAAGGAGTGGAAGAGAAGGATGGTAGGGCAGGGAGGGAGGAAGGGGCGGAGGAAAGTGAGAAGGAAGAAAAGATAAAGGGTGGCTGGAAAGGAAGAAAGGAAGGTAAATGTGGGGCAAGGAGGGAGAACAGTTGAAAGGAAGGACGAATGGGAGGGTGGGTGGGTGGAAGGAAAGAAGGTGAAAGAGAGGGACGGAGGAAAGAAGGAAAGAGTGGAAGGAAAGGGAGGGGGGTAGAAAGAGAGAGAGGGGAAGCGGGTGGGGGAAGAAGGCCGGGCGATGGAGGCGAGTGTGCTGAGGGCCTGAGCGCCTCTGAGCGCACGTAGCAGCAGGAGGAAGAAGCGGCGAGAGGAGAAAGAGAGAGAGGAAGGGGCAGGGAAGGAAGAAGGATGAAAGGGTGGAATGGAAGGAGGGAGGGAGAAGAAATGTTGCTCACCATAACGCTGAATGCTTCCTTGCAATAACTCCTCCCTGGGAAGGGAGGGAGGGAGGATGAGAAGGAGGAAGGAGCTCTGCCGAGCCACATGGAGCGCCCATGCGGCCGGGTCGCTCTTCCTGTTTGCTGCCAAGGGGGCGGGGCCCGAGAGACGTCACTCCCTCCCATTGGCCCCCCTCCCTCAGGAGAAGAGGAGGCGGCCAATAGAAAGCCAAGGGGCGGGACCAAAAATAATAAATAATAATTTTTTAATCGAAAAATATTTTACAATTATTTTTAAAATATATTATTGATTGCAGGAGGGTAAGGGGCCGTAGCCAAGGGGCTGGGGGGGGGGCGTGTACGGCCCCAGGGCCGCCTGTTGGACAGCCCTGCTCTATATATTGGTTTTAATGATTATGCAATTGTTTTTACTATTTTGTATGTGACTTTGAATATATTGTTGTATTTTGATTATATTCTTGTATTGTGTTGTAGCGGCCTTGTATCGTTGCGAATGTAAGCCGTCCTGAGTCCCCCTTTGGGGGTAGAGAAGTGGTGGGGTACAAATGCCATAAATAAATAAATAAAATGCTGCAGGCTAAGCATGCCCATCTCTTTAAGCCACTCTTCATAGGGTCACTTGTGTTCAAGAGACAGGAAAGAAGATTCCACTTGAACTTTAGGAAGAACTTGCTGACCATAAGAAGAGCTGTAGAACTCTCTACTAGACTCTACTAGAGTTTGGATGGCTTTGAGTGTGCATTACAAAGGATAATGAAAAAAGTTAAGAATAAAGTCAATACCATCCAAAGCCACTGTGCATTGTGTGAAAATATTATGTATTATGTATAAAAGAATACTATAGATATACAACAATATAACAATCACAATAAGTGTAATTTTGTATATACAGTTATACCTATCAATGAGTTACCAGATCCACACAGTTACTATCAGTGTGAGTAGCTCAATTCGAAATATACTGCTGTGCATGTGATGATATAGTATGGCAGTAACAATAAACACGAGTCAATACCATAGAGGTCCCGTGAAGTACACGCCGCCCGTTCCACAAGTCTCTCTTAAAGTAATGGAAGCTTCTGTGTTCCCTGTGTAGGTAATAGACCAAATTGATAGTCGCTAAAGATCACAGATGGGAGCGCATGCTGTGTGGCTTTGGAAGCTCCGTAAATGTATTAATGTGTAAATGAGTTGCCAAATTGTAGGTTAGAACCCACTGTGTGACGAAGGTCAGATCAGTGCAGCAGGGTCATCATGTAGACTGAGAATCAAGTCTCCACGATGGCTAGGGGCAGACCGAATATTGGTCTATTACCTACATAGGGAACATGGAAGCTTCCATTACTGTTGTGGATCTGGTGACTCATTGATAGGTATTAGGCCTGGACAATCATGGTCCTAAATGGTTCTGAAGTTCTTCCAAAACTAAAGTTCTGGTGATGAACACTAGGTGGCGCTGGTGCTTTGCTTCTACAGTGTTGCTAAAGATCTGGTGGTGAACGTTTCAGAACTCTAACAAAGCTTTCAAAAATTCGTTACAAATGGCAGTTCCTAATTGGTTCTGTCTTAAAAATCGCCAATAATGAAATAATAATGAAGTTTTGAAAGTTTTGTTAGAGTTCTGAAATGTACACCACCAGAACTTTAGCAACACTGTAGAAGCAGAGCACCAGCGCCACCTAGTGTTCACCACCAGAGCTTGAGCAACACTGTAGAAGCAGAGCACCAGCGCCACCTAGTGTTCACCACCAGAGCTTGAGCAACACTGTAGAAGCAGAGCACCAGCGCCACCTAGTGTTCACCACCAGAGCTTGAGCAACACTGTAGAAGCAGAGCACCAGCGCCACCTAGTGTTCACCACCAGAACTTTAGCAACACTGTAGAAGCAGAGCACCAGCGCCACCTAGTGTTCACCACCAGAACTTTAGCAACACTGTAGAAGCAGAGCACCAGCGCCACCTAGTGTTCACCACCAGAGCTTGAGCAACACTGTAGAAGCAGAGCACCAGCGCCACCTAGTGTTCACCACCAGAACTTCAGCAACACTGTAGAAGCAGAGCACCAGCGCCACCTAGTGTTCACCACCAGAACTTGAGCAACACTGTAGAAGCAGAGCACCAGCGCCACCTAGTGTTCACCACCAGAACTTTAGCAACACTGTAGAAGCAGAGCACCAGCGCCACCTAGTGTTCACCACCAGAGCTTGAGCAACACTGTAGAAGCAGAGCATCAGCGCCACCTAGTGTTCACCACCAGAGCTTGAGCAACACTGTAGAAGCAGAGCACCAGCGCCACCTAGTGTTCACCACCAGAACTTTAGCAACACTGTAGAAGCAAAGCACCAGCGCCACCTAGTGTTCACCACCAGAACTTTAGTTTTGTAAGTATTTTAGAACCATTTAGAACCATGATTGCCCAGGCCTAATAGGTATAACTGTATATACCTGTACAAAATTACGGTTATTGTGATTGTTATATTGTTGTGTATCTATAGTATTCTTTTATACATAATGCGTGTATTTTCACACAATGCACAGTGACTTTGGATGGTATTGACTTTTTTCTTAACTTTTTTCATTATCCTTTGTGGTGACTTATCTTGTAGTACACCCTGTGTTGTTTGTGCTTGCAGTGAGCTAGGCTACCCGTTGCCTTGTAGTTTGAGTGTGCATTCCCTGCCTGAAGGCAGAAGGGGGTCGGGCTGGATGGCCTCTGGGGGTCTCCTCCAACTCTGATGCTCCGGGTCCCTGCGCCCTCTGTCCATGCTCAGAGGGAGGGAGGGAGGGCGGCGCAGGGGGAGTGTCCCATGTCTCTCTCTCCTCTCACCCCAGCCCTGCCCTGCCTTCTCCTCTTCCTCCTCCTTCCCTGGATTTAAACGGGACGCCTGCTTTTGTCCCGCCGCTGGAGCGCGATGGAGCCGGGCGAGAGGAAGAGCAGAGGATGCGGCCAATGTCGGGTGGAGCCCGAGGAGGAGGAGAAGCAGCGCTGAGAGCAGCCAGGTAGCCCAGCTCCCTCGAGCATGTGCAGAGTGCCGCCCCGAAGCGATAGGGATCCCTTTCTTCCCTTGCAAACAAAGCCAAACTCAGAGAGAGTTCTGGCTTCGGATTGCAACTCCCTGCATCTCCCAAATCCAGTCTTCTCCTTTCTCTTGCTCCAGTGATGGGGATGATACTGGGTGCTGGACTGGGAAGAGAAATAGAACTGCTTTCCCCCACTTTCTTCCCTTGCAAACAAAGCCAGAAACAAGAGAAAGACAGAGAGAGAGAGAGAGAGAGAGAGAGAGAGAGAGAGAGAGAGAGAGAGAGAGAGAGAGAGAGAGAGAGAGAGTGTGTGTGTTCTGGCTTCGGATTGCAAGCCCCTGCATCTCCCAACCAGGAAAACCTATCCTAAGCTCTTCTCCATTCTCTTCCTCCAGTGATGGGGATGATGATACTGGGTGCTAGAGTGGGAAGAAAAATGGAACTTTCCCCCATTCACCTCTTCTCTCCTCCCTACTTTTGGTTTGCAACTCCAAGCATTATTATTATTTATTATTATTATTCTGGCATTACTTCACGAACGAAGAGTCTTAGGAAGGACTCATCCCAAGCGTATTGATGACCAAGGAGGTTGGATGTGTCCTTCGAGCCTGTGCTGTGCTGTGTTCTTTTTCTGGTGGAGCGCAGCATGCACAGAACTGGCCTCACACTTTAAACCAGGGGTGCTCACACTTTTTCAGCATGCGAGCTACTTATAAAACAACCAAGTCAAAATGATCTTCCTCCCCACTAGTCAGAGAGCCATAAAAGCAAAATATTTGAAAATTTATTTCAGTGAGAGCCATATAATATATTTTAAGACTGAATTCAACTAAATGTGAGTATAATAAGCCCCTGAATTTATTCATAACAATAATGATGATAATATTCATTCAGCCTCTGCTGCTGCTGCTACTACTACTCTTGGTGCCCTTTTCTGTACCTTGTCCAGTTCCGAAGGATATAACGGAACTGGAAAAGGTACAGAAAAGGGCAACAAGAATGATCCAAGGGATGGAGCAGCTCCCTTACGAAATCAGGTTGCAACGCCTTGGTCTTTTCAGCCTTGAAAGACGGCGTTTAAGAGGTGACTTGATCGAAGTGTATAAAATCATGCATGGGATAGAAAGGGTGAATAGAGAAAAAATATTTTCTCTGTCACACAACACTAGGACTAGGGGGCACTCCCTGAAGCTCCAAGGTAGGAAAATTAGGACTAATAAAGGGAAATATTTCTTCACCCAGAGGGTCATTGGGTTATGGAACTCACTTCCAGAGGAGGTTGTGACAGCGGTCAGCCTGGACAGCTTCAAGGCAGGATTAGACAGATTCATGGATACCAAGGGAATCAGTAGTTACTGAAATGGACATCCAAGTGCCACCTCTGTGTTGATGGAGGCAGGCAGGATTTCCCGGGTACTGGTTGTGGGGGGTCGGGAGCAGGTGATGGTTTTGCCTCCTTTCTGCTAGAGATCCCTGTGTACAACTAGTGGGCCACTGTGTGACACAGAATGCTGGACTAGATGGGCTGAGGCCCGATTCAGCATGGCTCTTCTTATGTTCTTATGTTCTTACTATTACTACTACTAATAGTAACAACAACAATAGGCTCCTGGCATAGGAGGAGACCTCCAAGGGCCATTCAGTCCAACCTCCTTCTGCGCCTGGGCGGCGTCGGGAGCCTGTGGGGCGGGACTGAGCCTTTCTCCTGCCCTGCCTGCGATCTACCAGGATGCCCTACGCGATCTACCAGTAGATCGTGATCTACCTAATGAGCACCCCTGCTTTAAACCAAAGGTTCGTCTGCTGGGGCCTAGCAAGCTGGGACGGTGGCAGCAAGGTCCTCAGGTCGTAGGTTTGTTTCAAGTTGCCTTCTCTTAGATGGTTGACCTTACAGGGTTAGGCGAGCACCATCTGCCCGGATTGGAAATCAGAGTTTTCCTTCTCCTAGGATGGTTGCCAAAAGGCTAAAGAGCCCATTCTGCCCGTTGACACTCTTTGTCAGACCCTTTGGTTGTGACCTGCCTGGCATGAAAGGTCCTACTGGTGGCTATTATGACACCGCCAGCATAGCTCACAACTTCATTAGGGTACGTAAGCCTCTCCCCAATGACAAGGGGGCGCCAATGGAGAGGAATTATTATTATTATTATTATTATTATTACATATACTTCTATCCCGTCCTTCGCCCCACAAGGGGGCTCAGGGCGGCCTCACATAAGCACCCAAAGATGCTGTCCACATATACCAATAAAATACAGTAAAAACAATAAAATCCATTTAAAACATTATCAACAATAATGCAACAATAGATTCATTAGCATTCCCCCCCAGTCAAGCAATGCTGTGCCAGAAGTTCTCAAGGAAGCCCAGGAAGCCAATCCCAAGTTTTTTTCTCCATTCAGTTGTACTGATTGGGGATGTTAGGGACTGTGCTAGGAAGAACAGAGCTCTTCCCCTACTTCTGTCGAGTACAGTGTTTCTCAACCTTCCTAATGCCGCGACCCCTTAATTCAGTTCCGCATGTTGTGGTGACCCCCAACCAAAACATTATTTTCATTGCTACTTCACAACTGTAATTTTGTTACTGTTATGATTCTTAATGTCAATATCTGATACGCAGGATGTATTTTCATTCACTGGATCAAATTTGGCATCCAATACACTCAAATTTGAATACTGGTGGGGTTGGGGGTGGGGGATTGATTATGTCATTTGGGAGTTTTAGTTGCTGGGATTTATAGTTAACCTACAATCAAAGAGCATCCTGAACTCCACCAATGATGAAATTGACCCAAACTTGGCACACAGAACTCTCATGACCAACAGAAAATAATGGAAGGGTTTGGTGGGCATTGACCTTGAGTTCTGGAGTTGTAGTTCACCTAAGCTAGAGAGCACTATGGACTCACATAATGATGGATGAACATTTTTTTCAAATTTTCTTACATAAGTAAAGGTAAAGGTTCCCCCTTGATATTAAGTCTAGTCGTGCCCAACTCTGAGGGTTGGTGCTCATCTCCATTTCTAAGCCAAAGAGCTGGTGTTGTCTGTAGACGCCTCCAAGATAGCATGGCCAGCATGACTGCATGGAGTGCAGTTGCCTTCCCACCACGGTCTATTGATTTACTCATATTTGCCTGTTTTCGGACTGCTAGGTTGGCGCCTCTTACATAGTGTTGTTTCTAAATGAATGCAGTTTGGCTGCTCTTGAACCACTATGGCTCAATGCTATGGACTCCTGGGATATGTAGTTTTACAAGGTCTTCAGCCTTTTCTGCCAAAAGTGATACTAGTGTCTCACCAAACTGCAACTCCTGTGAGCAATAGAAGTTGCAAGTGGTGCCAAACTGCATTAATGCCTCAGTGTAGAAGAAGCATGGGCAAACTTAAGCCCTCCAGGTGTTTTGGACTCCCAATTCCCACCATTCCTAACAGCCTCATGCCCCTTCCTTTTCCCCCTCAGCCGCCTCTGCTTATGGGGCCTGAGGCTGTTAGGAATGGTGGGAGTTGGAGTCCAAAACATCTGGGGAGAGTCCCAAGTTGGCCCAAGCCTGGCGTAGAAGATCCATTAATGTCTGACCTAGTAGGGTTGCATTCTGTGTGGTTTCCTCCCAAAAACAGAGGAATGCACTTTGCACATGTTCAACATGCAACTCGGTCAGAACCGGTTGCAAAGGGAGCCTGGCTTTGTTCATAGGGACAGTTGTGGGCATTGTGTGTAATTCAATGCCACTCTGGCTGCGACAATGGCGTGTTTCACGGCAAACAACTTTCCTTCTGAATTTTTAACCATGTTTTGGAGAGGCTGGCAAAAGCCGGCCGGGCGTTGGGTTACTTGGTCCCACGGTGATGAAACCGGAGCCTTATAACCAACCCTTGATAAGAGTTTCAAACAATACATATATTCTATCATGCATATGCATATGCCTTGATATTCTGGGTTATATAAAAATAATAATTTAAATAAAGTACATAATAATAATATAATAAATAAAATAATTATATGGTTGTGTGGAAGGGTCTGAAGGGGCTTACAATATTAAGAAAAGTACAGTTTGGGCTAAAATAACAGCCTGAAACCTGAAAGAAACTCCGCTTTCCAAGAATGAAGAAAGCCTTGCAAAAAAATATTCTGGGGACTACACCTTCCATAGAGGAGACTACAAATCCCATTAGTTCCTAGCCAGCTGGAAGGTGCAGTCCAACAAATAGAACATTGTAAAATCCTGCAAGTATTTCCAAGCTTTTGGGAGCATAGCTATCTGGGGATTATGGGAGATATAGTCCAACATCCAGAACATTTGCTGGTAGTAAGGTTTTGAGGAGTTGTAGTCCAAAAGCCAGAAGAATGACCCACTGGCACAGACGTACATCTGCACTGTAGAATTAATCCAGTTTGATTCCACTTTCACTGACATGACTCAATGGTATGGAATCCTGGGATTTGTAGTTTGGTGAGGAACGACAAGTTAGAAGGGACTCTACCACCGTATTAGGGGAGAACAGACAGGAAGGAAGGAGAGACAAAAGGAGGGAGGGAAAGGGGGAAGGAATGCAAGAGGGAAAGGGGGAAGGAAGGAAAGAGAGAAGGAGGGAAAGAAGGAAAGAGGGAAGGCAAGAAGGAAGGAAAGAAAGTGGCACCAAAGGAAGGAAGAAGAGAAAGTTGAAAGGAAAGAAAAAGGAAAGGAAAGGCAGAAAAGAGGTAAAGAAGGAAGGGGGAGAAAAGGAAAGAAAAAGTGAAAGAAGGAAAGAAACAGGGAGGGAAGAAAGGAGATGGAAAAAGTAGAGAAAGGGGGAGAAAGAAGGAAAGAGAGAAGGAAGGATGAAACCAAAGAGTGAAAGAAGGAATAAAATAGAGAGGTAGAGAAGGAAGAAAGGGGAAGGGGGAGAAAAAGGGGGGAGGGAATAGGTAGGTACCTCTCTTTCGTAATAGTACAGATATCTACCTCTACTTTGAAAATTCTTACTATAGGCCACAGCAACGCATGGCAGGGCACAGCTAGTTCATTCTACAGGAGGCATGGTTAAACTTGGACCCTCCATGTGTTTTGGACTCCAACTCCCACCATTCTTGACAGCCTTAAGCCCTTTCCTTTCCCCTCCAGCTGCTTAAGCCAGAAAGGAAAAAGGAAATTGGAAAAGGAAGGGGCCTGAGGCTGTTAGGAATGGTGGGAGTTGGAGTCCAAAACACCCGGAGGGGCCATGTTTGCTCATGCCTGCTCAACAGTGTAGATGTCCCCTAAGTGTTCTGCCCATTCCCAATTACTTCTGCATTTTTGGTCCCTTTGTAGCATGTAAACAAAGCCTTTGCAGCGCTTGGAAACGTTGGAACGGTTGGGCCTTCTGCTCCATCCAAAATGACTCAATCTCAAGTTTTATGGGTTTGTTTTCGAAAGTGAAAATGGAACGTCCCCAGCTGTTCTTCCCTTTGCAATGAGTGCAAAGACCTCACCCTCCTAGATAGAACGACAAGTTGAATGGACACCGTCCTTTTAAAATGCATTTATTGGTTTGCAGCCAGATTGCATCTTTCTCTGGCAGAGTTGGGAAACTGGTTGTTGTTTTTTTTGCACTCCATCTCCCAGAAACCCCTAACCAAGGAGTTCCCCAGAATTCAGTTTTCTAGGTTTCTGTCCTCTAATATCCTTTTTTATTTGTAATTGCTGAAGATGACATTACTCTGTTTTGGAGCATCCACATTCTATATCAGTGGTTCGCACCCTGTGGCCCGCAAGAGCTAAAATATGATCCGCAGCTTCACCGTTACTACACTATTGCAATGAGAGCGACTGCTCTCACAAAACCCTCTTATAGTGCTGAGGCTTATTCAATATGGTTTTCTGTGGGCGAGCAGATAACGACTACTGGATAGTAGGCCTGGGCAATCATGGTTCTAAATGGTTCTAAAGTACTTACAAAACTAAAGTTCTGGTGGTGAACACTAGGTGCTTTGCTTCTGGTGCTTGACACTAGGTGGTGCTGGTGCTTCTACAGTGTTGCTAAAGTTCTGGTGGTGAACATTTCAGAACTCTTAACAAAACTTTCAAAATTTTGTTATAAATGGCAGTTCCTAATTGGTTCTGTCTTAAAAAATCGCCAATAATGAAATAATAATGAAGTTTTGAAAGTTTTGTTAGAGTTCTGAGATGTTCACCACCAGAACTTTAGCAACACTGTAGAAGCAAAGCACCAGCGCCACCTAGTGTTCACCACCAGAACTTTAGTTTTGTAAGTCTCTCTCTCTCTCTCGGCATTACTTCGCGAACGAAGATTCAGGAAGGACTCATCCCACGCTTTTTACAAGCGCGTTGATGACTAAAAAGGCCAATCTGAGATAGGCAAGTTCGGTTGCAGAAAGCGCAGCAGAAAGTCTCCTTGGGTGATGTTTTTTCCAAGTTGCGGTTCTTTCTGCGTTGTCGTTTCTCTTCGAGACCCATTCGGCGTGTCTTCTCGAAAGAGGCCGCAGCATTGTGGATAGTGCTTCTCCATGCCTCCCGATGTGAGGCCAGGGTGGACCATTGTTGGTGATCAATCTGGCCAAGCCTGAGATGTTGTTTCAGGGAGTCCTTATATCTCTTTTGGGGGCCTCTCTTGCGCTGACCCATGGCGAGTTCACCGTAGAGTAGTATCTTTGGGAGGCGGTGGTCCTCCATCCTAGAGATGTGCCCGGCCCAGCGCAGCTGTGTTTCTCAATAACATGGCCTCAATGCTGGTGATCCCTGCTTGCTCAAGGACAGCAACATTCGTCACATAGTTGGTCCAGTGTATATTTAGGATTGTGCGAAGACAGCGCTGATGAAAGCGCTCGAGGAGTCGTAGGTGTTGGCGATAGGTGACCCATGTTTTGTAAGTACTTTAGAACCATTTAGAACCATGATTGCCCAGGCCTACTGGATGGCATATGTTCTGTATCAGAAACTAGAGCTGATGTTGTCTATCCAATGCTATTTTCTGACTCAACACATCAAATAACCAAACTGAATCTAAAATGACCAAAAACTGATTCGTAACCCTTTTGGTACTAATGTTGGAGAGTGGTCCCTGGACAAGTGGTCCCTGGCCAAAAAAAAATGTTGGGAACCACTGTTCTATATCAAGGTGGTAATGGATTTCAGCTCCCATCATTCCTCTCCATTGGCTATGTTGGCCGGGGATGCTGGGAATAACAGTCCAGCAATGTCTGCACTGTTTGCCCAGAATGCTGTAAATTGCATGGCTTTTGATTGTTTTGCCACTAGATTTATTTATTAATTATTTATTTAAAACTTTTATATCCCGATCTTCTCACCTCCGTAGAGGGACTCAGACTGGCTTACAGCAAGGATTCAATGCTACTAATACAAATTAAAAACATCCTACAACAATACAAGATTAAAATACATATAGGTAAAATGCATATAAGCCAACTCGTCAAATAAAAACATGATCAACTCAGTCCGCATATGTGGTCGCTCACTTTGGTCTGTAACCAGTCTCAGCCATTATTCTGGGAATGCTTCGTTCCATAGCCAGGTTTTCACTAGCCTCCTGAAGGACAAGAGGGAGGGGGCAGACCTGATCTCACTTGGGAGAGAGTTCCATAGCCGAGGGGCCACCACAGAGAAGGCCCTGTCTCTCATCCCCACCAGACGCGCTTGCGAAGGTGGCGGGACCAAGAGCAGAGCCTCTCCGGAGGATCTTAGTGCCTTTGATGGTTCATAGGGAAGAATCCGTTCGGACAGGTAAACTGGGCACAAGGAAGGGACTCTATGGCCTTCCAGATGCTTGTACTAGACTACAATTCCCATCTGCTCTATCCAGAATAGCCAATTGCAAAGGATGAAGAGCTCCATCTGGAGGGCCACAAGTTGCACACTCCTGAACAAGGAATTCCTTGCCAATCATGTTTTTATTGTGCATTATTATTATTATTATTAGTAGTAGTAGTAGTAGTCATAGTGGTAACATAATAATATTAGTAAACAGCAAACAAGGTCACTATGCTGGCTGGACACTTCCCAATTGTCTAGGTCCTAGGATATATTGGTGAAAAAGGCATGCAGACCTGAGTAGGGTAGACTTTTGCACCTGACAGGTGGTGATATTGTCAGTACCGATTGTGTTTAAGTGCAGGCCAAGGTCTTTAGGCACTGCACCCAGTGTGCCAATCACCACTGGGACCACCTTGACTGGCTTCTGCCGAAGTCTTTGCAGTTTGATGTTCATTATTATTGTTATTATTGGCACAATAAAAACATTATTGTTATTGTTGTCTTCATCATCCCACTTTCATCTCTTTATTGAGATGCCAAGCAATATGACTGGTATACATTTTGAGTATAATATAAAGGGTACTAATATAAAAAATATATATGTACAGATGCATGCATTATTAATAATATTGGAAGGAGTTTACATTCAATTTTAATATTGAAGAAGAGAGGAAAAGTGGTTAAAATGGACCGCAAGAAGGAGAGTGAAACTTACTGGTTTGCTGTGAGTTATCCAGGCTGTCTGGCCATATTCCAGAAGCATTCTCTCCTGATGTTTCGCCTGCATCTATGGCAGGCATCCTCAGAGGTTGTGAGATCTGTTGGAAACTAGGAAAATGGGTTTTATATATCTATGGAATGTCCAGGGTGGGAGAAAGAACACTTGTCTGTTTGAAATAGGTGTGAATGTTTCACTTGGCCACCCTGATTAACATTTAATGGCCTAGCAGTTTCATGGTCTGGCTTCTTACGGCCCGGAGGAATCCTTTGTTGGGAGGTGATTAGCTGGCCCTGATTGTTTATTGCCTGGAATTCCCCTGTGTTTGAGTCTTGTTCTTTATGCACTGTTATAATTTAGAGTTTTTTTTAAAAAAAATACTGGTAGCCAGATTTTGCTTGGCCTTTGAATGCTGATCAAGATGGCCAATTGAAACATCCACACCTTCCTCCAACAGATAATAATTATTTCTCCCACCCTGGACATTATTCCACAGATATATAAACTCCACTTGCCTAGTTTCCAACAGACGTCACAACCTCTGAGGATGCCTGCCATAGATGTGGGTGAAATGTCAGGAGAGACTGCTTCTGGAATATGGCCATACAGCCCGGAAAACTCACAACAACCCAATGATTCCGGCCATGAAAGCCTTCAACAATACAGAGAAACTTACATTTGATCATTACACTTTTTAGCATTGTTGAAAAGTTACTTTTTCATGGACAATTTCCCCCCCAAAACTCAAGAATTTCAGTCCAAAACAAAAGTGACATCTTAACCGATCCCTGCCATACAGAAACGAGTCTTATATTTATATCCAGCCCATAATCAACCAATTTTAAACTTCATTGTTATCAAGGGATTGTTGCTTTATGTCAGTGCCGTCCAACTTCTTCCGGCCCAAGGGCCGGAAGAAGTGTCACTGATCACCTGGGGGGCCGCAGGTGATCAGTGAGTGTGGGACGTGGCCGCTCCCGGGGCGTGACTGCTCCCGGGGCGTGACTGCTCCCGGGGCGTGGCGCTCCGGGGCCGTGGCCGGCCTCCTGCGCGGCCCGCCCATTTTCAGGAGGTTTCCTGGGTGACGTTAGGCTGGGTGACGCCTGACGTCACCCACCCTAACGTCACCAGGAAACCCTCCCGCAAGCCTAGTTGCTGGCGGGGAAGCGAGAAACGGCACTCGCTTCCCCGCCAGCCTTCCAGGTTTGGGGAAGGGTTTTTCGCCCCTCCCGTGTCCCTCTGAGCAGAGGGACACGGGGGCTGGCGAGCTCCCCGCCAGCCTGGATGGCTGGCGGTGAAGCGAGTGGCTCTCACTTCCCCGCGAGCCTTCAGGTTTGGGAAGGGTTTTTCGCCCAGCACTCGCGTCTCAAGTACCGGGTGAAAACCCTTCCCCAAACCTGGAAGGCTCGCGGGGAAGCGGCGCGCTTCTTGCTTCCCCCGCCAGCCATCCAGGCTGGCGGGGGAGTTTTCGCCGCTGCCGTGATGCCTTGGGAGGGAGGCGCCGTGGGGGACCCCCTCCCTTCCAAGGCATCGGCGCCGGAGAGAGGGAAGAAGAGGGCGGTGCAGGGAGGAGGAGCTAGCTCTCTTCCTCCTCCCTGCACCGCCCCTTGTCCCTCTCTCGCCGGCGCCGATGCAAACCGGTTTGCATTGGCGCCGGCGAGAGAGGGAAAAAGAGGGCGGTGCAGGGAGGAGGAGCTGGCTCACTTCCTCCTCCCTGCCCCGCCTCCCCTCCCCGGCAGCCATTTCAATTTTTTAAAAATAAAAATGGTGGGCGGGGGCATAGCGGGGGCCGTGTCCAACAGACTGGGGGGTCGTGTACGGCCCCCGGGCCGCCAGTTGGACAGCCCTGCTTTATGTCACAAGAAAGCTTTCTGTATCCAAAAAAGGACCACAAACGGCTCCTAGGAATGACACAGCCCTGTTGTTTCATTATTTATGTGTTTATTGATTTAATTAAATTATTTATATCCTGCCTGATAGCTAGCTAAAGATATCAGGCCGGCCATAGACTAAAAAAGCAGCGTAAGAGACTCGGAGTAAAAAAAAAACAAGTGGAAAAAGGACAGGAAAAGGCACCGAAGAAGGAAACCTGGACACGGATCAAGTGAACTTGACCCATCACTTTATTTTGCACCTGGAATAATATTGTGTCCAGTTCTGGGCAAAGCAATTGAAGAAGGAGAGGGACGAGGCAGAAAGTCCAGAGAAAGATGATCAGAATGGTCAAAGGTCCGAAAACAATGAATCCATCTGGATTATGGAGCTGGAGATGTTTAGCTTGGAAAGGATAAGGTTGAGAGAAGGGAACATGGCCTTCCAGAGACTAGGACACAATGGAACAATGGATTCAAATAATACGAGCGTTGAATGAAAAGTAATGCCTCCACCTTCGTAACTCCTCAACAGATGGCGGTACTGGTATGCAGCAGGTACTGGCTTGTTCAGCAGACTCTCCTCTACAGTTCCATTTTGGTGGGAAGCCTTAAAATTGAATGGTTGTGTTGTTAAAGTGCGAAGTATGGAACCCTGTACAGATGGTTGGCCAATGCAACTTAAGAAACGTTCAGTCATTGAATTCTTGACAGCAGAAGGTGTCACCCCAAAGGAGATTCATCAGAGAATGCAACCTGTTTATAGTGATTGTGTTGATGTGACTACTGTGCGTTGTTGGGCGAGTAAGTTTAAAGACGTTGAGGTTGGAACACCTGACTTGCATGACAAACAGAGCTGGACATCTTGTGACAGCAACCACCGAGTTTCACAAGGAAAAGGTTGACAGATTGATTCAGGACGATCGTCGTATCACTCAGAGAGAAATTTCAAGCATAATCGGCATTTCACCAAAACGTGTGGGTGACATGATTGCTTTGCTTGGCTGTCAGAAGATCTGTGCACGATAGGTACACAGCAGAACTTCAGAGACTGGAACTCACCACCACATGGCATCCTCCATTCAGTCCAGATTTAGTACCATCTGACTTCTATTTGTTCCTGATAATGAAAGAAGATCTGCGGGGACATCATTCTGCTTCTGATGAAGACGTTGAGAGAACTGTCAGACACTGGTTGCGGAAACAGAGTGTCGACTTCTTCCCTGATGGCTTCAGAAAACGTGTTCATCGTTGGCAGAAATTTATCCAATTGCCCGGTGATTATGTGGAAAAGTGAATAGTGGTAGTTAAAGAGCACATTCTAAGGATTATTTCTGCGTTTGATTTATTAAAATATTCCCAAGTAACGAAGGTGGAGGCATTACTTTTCATCCCACCCTCATAGAATAAGAGCTTCCAAAACGTTAAGAAGAATTGACTAAGGCAGTGTTTCTCAACCTGGGGGTCGGGACCCCTGGAGGGGTCGCGAAGGGGTGTCAGAGGGGTCGCCAAAGACCATCAGAAAACACAGCATTTTCTGTTGGTCATGGGGGGTTCCGTGTGGGAAGTTTAGCCCAATTCTAACTTTGGTGGGGTTCATAATGTTCTTTGATTGTAGATGAAGTATACATCCCAGCAACTACAACTTACAACTTATTTTCCCCAAACTCCACCAGAGTTCACATTTGGGCATGTTGATTTTCATGCCAAGTTCGGTCCAGATCCATCATTGTTTTGAGGCCACAGTGCTCTCGGGATGTAGGTGAACTACAACTTCAAAAATCAAGGTCAATGCCCGCCAAACCCTTCCAGTATTTTCTGTTAGTCATGGGAGTTCTGTGTGCCAAGTGTGGTTCGATTTCATCATTGGTGGAGTTCAGAATGTTCTTTGTGCATGAACTTCAAATCCCAGTAACTATGATTCCCCCCCCAATCCCCCCATTATTCAAATTTGGGTGTATCAGGTATTTGTATGTATGTATGTATGTAATTTGGTGTTTAAGTTTTTAATAATGTTGTTGAAACAGGTTTAAATTTGTATAGCATTGAATTTTTGCTGTAAGCCGGTCTGAGTCCCTCTATAGAGGTGAGAAGGTCGAGATACAGAAATTTTAAATAAATAAAATAAATAAATTTGTACCAAATTTGAATTAAAATACATCCCACATATCCGATATTTACATTACACTTCATAACAGTAGCAAAATTACAGTTGTGAAGTAGTAACATAAATAATTTTATGATAGGGGGTCACCACAACATGAGGAACTGTATTAAGGGGTCATGGCATTAGGAAGGTTGAGAACCACTGGACTAAGGGTTGCTGTGAGTTTTTCAGGCTGTATTGTCATGTTCCAAAGAGCCCAGAAAACTCAAAGCAACCCAGTGATTGCAGCCATGAAAGCCTTCGGCAATACAATTTACTGATGATGAGAGCTGCTTGATGGTGGAATGTGCCGCCAGGTAGTCCCACTGAGTTTCCTTCTCTGGAGGTTTGGATGGCCATCTGTCGGGAGGGCTTGGGTTGTGTGTAGCTGCATGGCAGAATTGGAATGGATGGCCCTTGAGGTCTTTTCCAAATCTAGTGGAAGGTAAACCTCCTTCTGGGGTTTCTGGGAAGGTGATGGAGGTCCTTCTTTTCAAACAGAAGGCTACCTGTTAGGACCGCTTGGATTATGTCCTTCTGAAAGGCAGAAGGGGGTTGGACTGGATGGCCCTTGGGGTCTCTTCCAAATCTGGTGGAAGATAAACTGCTTTCTAGGAGGGTGATGGAGGTCCTTCTTTTCAAACAAAAGGCTATCCGTTGGGAGCGTTTGTATTGTGTCCTCCTGAAGTGGGTTGGACTGGATGGCCTTTGGGGAATCATTTTCAGCTTCTCTACATATGCAACCACATCCCTCTGTTGGAAATAGCAACCTTCTATAAACCTCCTATACTAGTTATTTCTTATGTATATAATTCAGGCTGAATTATATATATTGTATGTATATTTCAATATGCAGTTTCCCCTAAATCTTGTTGTTTGAGGTTGTGGGAGGGGCTACAGACCAAGTGGCCAGATCTGGGACTATTCAGACGGAGACTACTTTTTAGTTTTTGGCTTGCTTCAGAAGCAGTACAGTACAGTTTAGAAGTAAAGTCAGTGTCAGTATGCTGCAGCGTGTATTCTGTATTGGGTCAATATTCAGTAGAGCAGGGGTGCTCACACTTTTTCAGCATGCGAGCTACTCTTAAAGCAACCAAGTCCAAAAGATCTACCTGCCCCCGCCGCGTGCTCCCGCCGCTGTGCGCTCTTGCCACTGCGCGTGCTCCTGCTGCTGTTTTCCGCCCGCGCAGCGCTTCTTCCGCCTGCGGGCATTGCAGGAAGGAGAAAGCACAAGGCGGGGCATCCAGAGGGAGCGCTCCGCCCTGCCTGTCTCGCTGGCAACGGAGGCTGCACAGCTGCTTCTGGATGAGAGGCAGGGCGCTTCCTCCAGAGGCCCCACCTCATGCTTCCTTCTTCCTGCAATGCCCCACAGGCGAAAGAAGCACCGCAAGAGCGGAAGCCAGCAGCAGGAGCGCACGTGCACGCAGGGTGTGCGTGTGCATGGCAGGAGCGCCCCATCCGGCTGGTGAGGCCCGAAGATCACCTGGAAGAGGGCCAAATATCTACTAGTAGCTCCCAAGCTACCTAATGAGCACCCCTGCAGTAGAGCATTAGGCTGAAGAGAGTGCTACTCTGTATGCAACAGAGAAGAGACTGAAACAGAATGCTTTAGAGCAGTGTTTCCCAACCAGTGTGCTGTGAGCGATCATCAGGTGTGCCGTGGGAAATTGGAACGTCCAATACCCTTTCTTCCCCCTCCTGACGAACACCTTTTCTTCTCCACTCAGGCTCCCTTCTTCCCAGCCTCGCTCTGCTCGCTTTGCCTCGCTTTGCTCTGGGGTGAGTAGCGCCCGCATGGATCACGTTTTCCTCCCTCCCCCTCCCCTCCCGAACACGCTCACGCTGCCCCCTCGGTTCAAAATGGCGGCAGAAGCAGCAGTGTAGAAGAAAAAGTGTTCGGCAGGAGGGAGAAGAAAGGGCGCGAAGGGGGAGAAAGAGGTCTCTGTCATGGCATGGGCAAACTTGGACCTTCCAGGTGTTTTGGACTCCAACTCCCACCATTCCTAGCAGCCTCAGGCCCTTTTTCTCCCCCCCCCCTCAGCCATTAAAAGCAGGAAAGGGCCTCAGTCTGTTAGGAATGGTGGGAGTTGAAGTCCAAAGCACCCAGAGGGCCAAAGTTTTCCCATGCCTGTTTTATGGAGCTTAAAGTGGTGAGTCTCCTTCCAACATTGTGATTCTGGATAGAAAACGAACAACAACATAGCATAACGTTGTTTGAGTCCACCGTGCTCTCTGGGTGTAGGTGAACTACAACTTCCAAACTCAAGGTCAATTCCCAAGCAAACCCTTTTCTTGTCTTATGTGACCCAACATGTGCCCTAGCGTGTCCCAGGACACCAAAGTTGCCCCCGGATCTGACATAGTGGCCATTGGCAAGCTGTCACTGGCATCTCTTCCAGCCCTTACTTCAGTTTTGAATATTGTTTAGATGGAGGATTCCCCAGAGAGGTCTGATTTATGCCTGTTTGCTCTTCTGGGCTTGTTTCCAGTGCAGACGACCAGAAGCAGAGCGGCTTGCTGCAAGGACTGTTGCTCCTCTGAGGCACCTTTGGCACAAAGAGGTGCCTTCGATCGGGACCGATTCTTTCATCCGCCGCTCTTCTTTTTGTGGAGAAGAAGATGACTCTCAACACTCAGAGAAGAGGAGGAGGAAGAGGAAGAGATAATAACAACATCATGAGCCCGGTCCAGAGAAGGGCCAGCACCCCTCTGCCTGTTTCCCGGTCGGGGATGTTGAGCGTCCATCCAAACCAGGCTGCATCCGGCCACCCGCAGCTGGGGCACTCCTCCTCTTGCGAACCCCAAGGATCCCGACGCGAACTCCGAGGCAGCTGGTCGTCTGGATCCTCCGACTCGGACGGATCCTGGGCTTCGTTGTACCGAGTGGTGCTTTTGGGCGACTCCGGCGTGGGCAAGACCAGCTTGATCAACCTGTTTGCTGGCGTTCAAGACAAGGATGTGCCGGAGCAACAGATTGGTAAGACGGATGGGGATTGGGGGGAATTGGAGTGGCATCTACGCTATAGAATTGATGCAGTTTCGTACTACTTTGATTGCAGGGCTCAATGCTATGGAATCGTAAGAATCCTAGTTCTTTAGCGTTCTCTGAAAAGGCCTCGCCAAACTTCAAATCCTAGGCTACAGTCAAAAAGTGGTATCA
Organism: Anolis apletophallus; assembly: GCA_030556195.1. Classification (NCBI taxonomy): domain Eukaryota; kingdom Metazoa; phylum Chordata; class Lepidosauria; order Squamata; family Anolidae; genus Anolis; species Anolis apletophallus. The sequence continues at coordinate 8,284,509 of JARBWK010000005.1, read as the reverse complement.
AAGGAGTTTAGCAGGCATGGGCAAACTTTGGCCCTACCGACTGTTAGGAATTGTGGGACTGGAAGTCCAAAACACCTGATGGCCCAAGTTTGCGCATACCTGGTGTATACTCCTATAATCCAGTTCGATGCAGTACAAATGCATTCTGAAACTGCATTATTTGGCAGTGTAGATCCAGCCTGCTTATGATCTTCCTACACTGCATCCACACTGTAGAATGAATACAGTTCGAAACCACCTGTAACCAGAATGACTCCATGCTATGGAATCCTGGGATTTGTAGTTTGATGAAGCGGCAGAACTCCTTGGCAAAGAAGCCCAGGACTTCATAGCACTGAGCAATGGCAGTTTCAAACTGCATTCATTCCACTACGTATGCACCCCTAGAAGAAGCCACTTGTCTTAGACTACAGATCCCAGCATCCCCGGAATAGGCAGGCTGGAAGGTTGGCCCTGATTCATAGCTGATACCTGGCTCTTGTCTGGCTCTTTTCAGAAGATACCTATGAGCGCACCTTGTCTGTGGACGGCGAGGAGACTACCTTGATGGTGATGGACACCTGGGAGGCTGAGAAGCGGGTATTATTATTATGTTTGTTTACATCCATGTTCCGGTCCTAAACAAGACTCAGAGCCACGCAAAACACTGAAAACGATACAAATTGCAACGTAGGTAGGTGGCAGTTTTGGTGAGACCTTCCATTGAGATCCAACAACGTCACTTTTAAGACTTCCTAGTGTGTTCAGCAACCTGTATCCACGGTTTCTGCATCCATGTATTCAATTGTTCATGGCTTAAGAATGACTCTATCTATATATATCCGGAAGCATACCTTGATTTTTGCCATTTTTTATATCAAAGGGATGGTGTTATACTGCACCACTGCATGTTCAGTGCATCATTTCCTTTGAACTGGATTGTGGACCCATATAATCCAGTTCAAAGCAGATTTTGCTTTGATAATCCGATTATATGGCAGTGTAGATCCAGCCTGGGACTTGAGCAACCATGGATCTTTGTGGTCCTGGAACCAAGTCCCAAATGATACTAAGGCCTCACTTTATAATTACTACTTGGATAGCACAATTAATGGGGCTCCTATTAAGGACCTTAATATAATGGAGGTTTGGGGTTCACACCACTTGCAACGACACAGAAATACCTTTGCTTGGAACGTGGCATTATTATTATTATTATTATTATTGTTATTATTAGTATTAGAAACACAACAAGATGAGTCCACAGCAAACAGGGTCACTCTGCTAGCTGTTGTATTGGCTCACACATCGGACACTTCCCAAGTGTCTAGGACTGTGTGATGTATCGGAGAATAATGCGTGCAGATCCCAGTAGGGTGGCATTATGCAGTTGAGAGGTGGTAATTTTGTCAGTGCTGGTTGTGTTTAAGTGCAGGCCAAGGCCTTTAGGCATTGCACCCAGTGTGCTGATCACCACTGGGACCACCTTGACTGGCTTGTGCCAGTGTCTTTGCAGTTCGATCTTTAAATAATAATAATAATAATAATCTTTATTTATACCCTGCCACCATCTCCCCAAGGGGACTCGGGGAGGCTTACATGAGGCCAAGCCCAACAATACAAACATCAGTAAATCAACACAGCAGTAAAACATGGAAAATAAAAATAAAAGTAACATGAATCTGAACAGGGGTTTTTAGAGGGTAAGATAGGGTTGATTGGCCCAACAAGTAGGATAAAATGCTTCAGAGGACATTTTGCAGAACATTGGTCAGAACAGGGAGTTATTGTTTATTCAGGGAAGGCACATTGGAACAACCAAGTTTTCAAGTTCCTCCTCAATACTGCCAAAGTGGGGACTTGCCTAATATTCTTGGGGAGCGAGTGCCAGAGTTGAGGGGCCACCACAGAAAAGGCCCTTTCCCTCGTCCCCACCAGTTGCACCTGCGAAGTTGGCGGGAGCATGAGCAGGGCCTCTCCGGACGATCGAAGAGATTGTGTGGGTTCGTAGATGGAAATGCGGACACGCAGGTAGGCAGGTCCCAAACCGTTCAGGGCTTTGTAGGTACGAACCTGCACCTTGAATTGGGACCGGAAAATGAACAGCAACCAGTGGAGCTCCTTAAACAGGGGAGTAGACCACTTCCTATAATTCGCTCCAGTTAGCAATCTGGCTGCCGCCTGTTGGACCAATAGAAATTTCTGGGCCGTCTTCAAGGGCAGCCCCATGTAGAGCACATTGCAATAATCCAATCTGGAGGATTGGATGTCATGTCATCTTTCCCAGTTGTTTCTCTTCAATCCTGCTGTCACCTGGGATTGCAACACTGACGATCCATACTTGGTTTTTAACATAATCGTGAGGTCAGGAGTCTTGTGCGCCAAACACTGTCAGTCTGAATCCAGAAGTCCCCGGGTAGTTCATTTTCTGTAACTTTTTCTGGCTTGTGGCCCCACCAGTTCTTTGTCACAGGCAGATGGTGTTAGCGGCACAAATTCCAATGAATCACCTGAGCAAGGGTGTTGTGCCTCTGCTTGTAGTCTGTCTGCACGATCTTCTTGCAGCAGCTGAGGATGGGATCTATTGTTTCACCTGCTTCCTTGCAGAGTCTACACTTAGGATCTTTCGTCGACTTTTCAATTTTGGCTTTGATGGCATTGCTTCTAATGGCTTGTTCTTGGGCTGCCAGAATCAGGCCCTCCTTTGTCTCCTTTTTCCAAGTTCCATTTGTGATCCACATCCAGGTTTTTTCTTTGTCAATTTGGCTCTCAATTTTTCCTAGGAACTGTCCACGGAGAGCCTTCTTTGGCCAGTTTTTTCTTCTGCTCTAGATTGTTTGTTTACGGCAGGGTAGCTGGGGAGCTACTAGTAGATCTTCGGCCCTCTTCCATGTGATCTTCGGCCCTCACCAGCCAGATGGGGTGCTCCTGCCATGCGCGCGTGCACACCCTGCGCACACGCGTGCTCCTGCTGCTGGCTTCCGCTCTCGCAGTGCTTCTTTTGCCTGCGGGGCATTGCAGGAAGAAGGAGGCACGAGACGGGGCCTCTGGAGGGGAGCGCCCTGCCTCTCTCTCGTCCAGAAGCAGCTGTGCAGCCTCCGTTGCCGGTGAGACAGGCAGGGCGGAGCGCTCCCTCTGGATGCCCCGCCTCATGCTTTCTCCTTCCTGCAATGCCCCGCAGGCGGAAGAAGCACTGCGCGGGCGGAAAACAGCAGCAGGAGCACGTGCGGTGACAAGCCACAGGAGCGCACGGCGGGTGGGAGGGGTAGATCTTTTGGACTTGGTTGCTTTAAGAGTAGCTCGCATGCTGAAAAAGTGTGAGCACCCCTGGTTTACGGTATTCACTCTTTTGGTCTTGAGGCAGTTTTCTCCTATTGACTTCCTTCAATGTTGGTTCTTGAACACCTTTCACATAATCTGCCAGGGCATGTTTCTCTTCTTCTACTGTTGGTTTCCCTTGCAGAAGCCCTTTCTCTGCCTCCTGATTTTCTGGGCAGGTCAAGTCCATCGACATCACTACGTGGGTGTAATGCGTAATGGATTGTCATCTGTTTTCTTGGGTTTTTTTTGTCCAGATCATCCAGCTCTCCTTGTGTCCAGTTCACAATCCCAGCCATGTATCTAATGACGGGGATGGCCCAGGTGTTGATAGCTTTGATCGTATTTCCGCCACTTAGTTTGCTCTTCGAAACCTTTCTGAGTCTTTGGACATTTTCTTTGCTAACCACATTTTTTCACATGCCCATGTTTGATATTGTCCAACCGTAGTATGCCCAGATATTTATGGGCTTCAGGATGATTGCATTTTATGGTTTGTCCGTTTGGCATCCCTATGCCTTCACTGTGAGTAATTTTCCCTTTCTTTAATGCCACTGTAGCACATTTTAAATAATAATAAATTATTATTATTATTATATAACGTGCCTCTACACTGCAGATTAAATTCGGTTTGGCACCACTTTAACTATGGGAATGACGGGAGTTGTAGTTTGAGCTTCCTCTGATGTCAAAGAGTGCTGGTATCAAACTACAACTCCCGGGATTCCACGTGGCATTAGTTCTATAGATGCAGCCTGGAAAGCAATGCAAAAAGGACTTGTTGGCCCAGAACAATTGTATTGATTAATCAGATATTGGGGAAGTTAATTTCCGAGTAACTATCCCCGAGTGTCCTATTTTCTCACATGAAACATTAAGGGGTTTTTTTTTTTGCAGCCATGGAGAATGGCTCTCTGCCTCTTCCCTCGGGGCGTCCAGCTTGGCTCCACGTGGGAAGCCAGTATCCAATCGATTGTGGTTTAAATTTGTCGCCCGGCCTCTCTCTCCAAAGCTTTGGTTTGGGGATGGCAATCAATTCTGAACAAACGCAAAACATTCCATCAGACGGAGCAGCACAAGAGGCAGGAGTCACAGAACCATAGTCGGAGGGGACCCCTAGAGGCCACCTAGTCCTACCAACTTTGCCAGGAGTAGGAATTTATTTTATTTATTTACATCATTCCCCCCCCCCCCCGCTCTTCTCACCCCCGCAGGGGGACTCAGAGCGGCTAACAATGGCAGTGATTCGATGCTGCAATAAATTACAATAAAAACACAATAAAAACACAAATATCATAGACTGAAAGCAACATTAGTAAACAGTCATAAAGCCTTTTCCATTGCAACAATCACAGGTCATATTCAATGTTCAGTGCCATTATATCCATTAGCCAAACACCTGGTTCCACAACCACGTCTTCAATTTTCTTATGAAAGAAAGGAGGGAGGATGCTGACCTAACTTCGCTGGGGAGCAAGTTCCATAGGCAATAAATTACAATAAAAACACAAAAAGAGGGCCACCACTGAGAAGGCCCTGTCCCTCGTCCCCACCAGCCTCGTTTGCAAAGCTGGTGGGATCAAGAGCAAGGCCTCCCTGGCGGATCTTAAGCTACGAGGCAGAACGTAGAAGGAGATACGTTCGGACAAGTAAGCTGGGCTGGAGTCGTATAGGGCTTTATAGGCCAAGACCAGCACTTTGAATTGTGCTCAGAAATGCACCGGCAGCCAGTGGAGTTGACGTAACAGGGGGGTGGTATGCTCCCTGTACGATGCTCCAGTGAGCAATCTGGCTGCCGCCCGTTGGACTAGTTGAAGTTTCCGAACAGTCTTCAAAGACAGCCCCACGTAGAGCGCGTTGCAGTAATCTATTCGGGATGTAACCAGAGCATGGACCACCATGGCCAGATCAGACTTCCCAAGGTACGGGTGCAGCTGGCGCACAAGCTTTAACTGTGTAAAAGCTCTCCCAGCCACCGCTGAGACCTGGGGTTCCAGGGACGATGCACTCTAAACATGCCTAAAGGTAACTTGGACTATATTTCTTTCCATATTTCCAGGTACGAGATATCAAATACAGGCAGTCCCCAAATTACAAGCAAGGTATTATGCACATTATAAACAAAGTCAGGGTTTTCATCTGGCATCGGCTATTCATCTTCCCATTGGAGAGTCTCCCCTTGTTGGCATCCCTCTGCCTGTGCAATCGGTGCGCTCCAAAGCAGAGGCTGGAATTTGCCACTGACAGGGAGACTGTGTCAAATGCAGCCCGGAGGCAGAAAGCTTTTAATCTGCAGATGGTCAGTTCAGCCAAGTGGAAAGGCAGGGGTACTTCCCGGCTGGAGGTCGATGGCATGGGTCAGATAGGTTTCTGCAACCCAAAAGATGGAGATGGTGCCGTCTTGCCCATTTCCCGCATTTCTATCCCGTCCTTCTCAAGGCAGCTTACATTGAGCCCCATTACAATAAAATCACAGCACAGACATATATAACATCATAATTAAAACCATATAAAGTCATCATTAAAACACTAAACCAGCCTCGTCAGTCTTAATGTCAATCCAGTTAATCCCTTTAAGGTGCTGCTTACATCTGTTGACCAAACGCCTGGTCCCAAAGCCCTGCCTTTACTTTCTTCCGGAAAGCTAGGAGAGAAGAAATCGATCTTATCTCAGTTGGGAGTGTGTTCCTTAGGCGGGGAGCCACCTCCGAGAAGGCCCTGTCCCTTGTCCCCGCCAGGCGCATTTGAGCTGTTGACGGGAGTGAGAGCAGGACCTCCACGGATGATATTAGGTTTCGAGGTGGATGCATTCGGACAAGTAAGCTGGGCCAGAATCGTTTAGAGCAGGGGTGCTCATTAGGTAGCTCGGGAGCTACTAGTAGATCTTCGGCCCTCTTCCAGATGATCTTCGGGCCTCAACAGCTGGATGGGGTGCTCCTGCCATGCGCGCGCACACCCTGCGCGCACGCGAGCTTCTGCTGCTGCCTTCCGCTTTCGCGGTGCTTCTTTCGCCTTCGGGGCATTGCAGGAAGAAGGAAGCACGAGGTGGAGCCTCTGGAGGGAGCGCCCTGCCTCTCTCTCGTCCAGAAGCAGCTGTGCAGCCTCCATTGCTGGCAGAACAGGCAGGGCGTAGCGCTCCCTCTGGATGCCCCGCCTCGTGATTTCTCCTTCCTGTAATGCCCTGCAGGCGGAAGAAGCGCTGCACGGGAGGAAAACAGCAGCAGGAGCACGTGCGGTGGCAAGAGTGCACGGCGGCAGGGGCAGGTAGATCTTTTGAACTTGGTTGCTTTAAGAGTAGCTCGCATGCTGAAAAAGTGTGAGCACCCCTGGTTTAGAGCTTTATAGGTCAACACCAGCACTTTGAATTGGGCTCGGAGATGGACCGGCAGTCAGTGGAGCTAGCATAACAGGGGGGGTGGTATGTTCCCTGTATGTCTCCCCAGTTAGTAATCTGGCTGTTGATTGTTGTACTAGTTGGAGTTTCTGCCTGCTTTAAAGGAACTGTTGGAGTTCAGCCTGAATTGCTACCAGATAGGACTTTGAGCCTGAGAACAGCTCGGCACCTGGGCCAGCTGCAGAAAGTAATGAGCCAGTAGATAGAAGGCATGTTTTTAGTCAGCACAGGCAAACAACCCAATCTCTCAGGCGTTCTGCCAGACGGAGAGAGATTGATAACAGAGTCAAGGCTGAAATGAAATCCGTTCCTGGACGCTTAGGGCCAAGTACAAAATCTGTAGTCAGACGAAGCATCGTTGGAACTGAGTCAAGACATCTTTCCTGGTCCTTGGAAGCCTTGCCTTGGATAGATTCATGTTTGGGTGCCTTGTCTGATTCATGATTCAAGTTTTGGGATTTTACCTTGGAAGTTTCTGCATTTGTTTTTCATGAACTCCGATGGACTAATTTCCTGGATTATTTGTTTCTGCTTATCTTTCTACCTAATTGGATTTACCAATTTTTATGGAGTGTTTTTACAGCTATTGTTTTTAAAATCTCTTCAATAAACTGTTTGCATTTCTACTCAGCTGTGTGGTGTTTAAGGTCAGGGGGCTTTCCAGGCCTGGAGTGCAACAGGAACGATCTTAACCTCATTCAAAACAGGTTGACAATTTGTTAGCTATTGTAAAGTTCTGACCAAATCTCAAAGCAGACGGATCACTTGCCTGATGTGGGAATCATCAGGCAATGCTGAGTTCATTCAAGATAAATACAAAAGGGAGAAAACCTGCTTAGCATAAGTTGTATAAAGCGGCACACATATTGCTTCCACTACATCCATACAGAGACTCCATTTGACACGAATGCCAGTTATAAAGGGCTCCAGATGAGATCCCATATTGAAACATGGAGCATAAACCTCCAAGTGTGCAATTACACTCTGAATTTATTGTGCAACCCTTGTGCTGGGTTGTAACACTGTGCTCCCGAATTCACTACCGGCTGCTAGGAATCATGAGAGTTGAAGTCCAAAACACCTGGAGGGCCAAAGTTGGCCCATGCCCGTTTTAAAGTCTGGACTAAAACCTGACTTCATTAATTGGCTCTCTTTCCCCCCATTTCTGCAGCTCCCGGAGGAGGACAACTGGTTCCACAACTACTGCATGCAGGTGGGCAATGCTTATGTCATCGTCTACTCCATCACCGACCGGGGGAGCTTTGAGAGCGCCTCAGAGCTGCGGATCCAGCTGCGGAGGACACGCCAGGCGGAGAACATCCCCATCATCTTGGTGGGGAACAAGACGGACCTAGTGCGCTGCCGGGAGGTGTCCGTGGAAGGTGAGTCCATGCAAAAGTGGTTTTGGAGTCTTGATAGAAAGCAAGCCAAACAGTGTGATGAGCGGCTGAAAGAGCCCATACGGTTCTATGCTGCGTCAATAGGAGTGTAGTGCCAGATGGAGGGAGGTCATAGTCCCACTCCATTTTGCTTTGGTCAGATCTCACCTGGAATAATAACCCTGTGTCTTGTTCTGGCAAAGCAATTCAAGGAGAAGGACAAGATGGAAGGTGCCCAGAGAAGGACAAACAAGACAGCCCAAAGTCTGGAAGCTAAGCCTTATGAGGAATGTTTGAGGAAGCTGGGTATGTCTATCATGGAGAAAATAATGTCGAGAGGGGACATGAGAGCCATGTTTAAGTATCTGAATGGATATCACATTGAGGAAAGGGCAAGCTTGTTTTCTATGCTCTGGAGACTAGAACACAATGGAGCAATGGATTCAAATGACAGGAAAATAGATTGCACCTGAACATTAGCAGTTAGAGCTGTTTGCCATTGGACTAGGCTGCCTAGGACTCTGGAGGTATTAAGCATAGGCTGGATGGTCATCTGTCAGGAGGGCTGGAATGGAGTCCTCTTGCCTGGCAGAAGCAGGTTGGACTAGATGGCCCTTGGGGTCCCTTCCAACACTATGATTATGTGGAAAGGATTTGATGGTGTGTTCCTGCATAACAGAATGGATTGCTTGTGGCCTCTTCCAATGCAATGATTCTATGATACTAATAATAAAAGATGCAAGAAGATGTTCCAGTATGTTGTCGAAGGCTTTCATGGTTGAAATCACTGGGTTGCTGTGAGGTTTTTTTGGGGTGTATGGCCATGTACAGTAGCATTCTGTCCTGATGTTTCGCCTGCATCTGTGGCTAATGGCATCTTCAGAGATCTGTTGGCAGTGAGGCAAGTGGCATGTATGCATATATACCTGTGGACTAATGTCCAGGATGGGAGAAAGAACCCTTGTTTGTTTGAAGCAAGTGTGAATGTTGCAATTAGCAAACTTGAATAGCATTGAGTAGCCATGAAGCTGCAAGGTCAATCAGTGAGGGTATCTGCATTATTGTAAATAATGGATGTTTGTGTGTGTGTGTATTAATTTAAAAATAGAGAACAAACAGGACTGAGAAACAGGAGAACTCCAGACAGCTGACAATCAAATACCAGTTAACACCTCCCCAGGCAACAAAGGCCAGGCTACCTCACTAACTGACCTTGCAGCTTCATAGCTGCTCAATGCTATTTACGCTTGCTAATTGCAACATTCACACTTGCTTTAAACAGACAAAGGTTCTATGCTGCCAACAAAACCTCTGAAGATGCTGACATAGCCATTCAGCACGGAAAACTCACAGCAACCCTATTACAGTATATTATTATTATTATTATTATTACACCCCGCTTTACCTCCCCAAAAGGGACTCAAAGTAGCTTGACATAAAAGCATTAAAATATATGAATATTTTTTGAGGTCAATTAAATTGGGGGTGGGAGGGATCAGGGCTTGGAGAACTCCCAAAAGGAGAGTCTGGGGTCTCCTTCAAGCTTGCAGACCATGCTTTTTCCTCTCCCATGTTCATACTTGGGTCCTTTTCTCTCCCTTGGCAGAGGGCAGGGCGTGTGCCGTGGTCTTTGATTGCAAGTTCATTGAGACGTCAGCCACCCTCCAGCACAATGTGACGGAGCTCTTCGAAGGGGTGGTGCGCCAGATCCGCCTGCGCCGGGACAGCAAGGAGGCCAACGCCCGGCGCATGTCGCTCTACAAGCGCAAGGAGAGCCTCACCAAGAAGGTGCGGCGCTTCCTGGACCGGCTGGTGGCCCGCAACAACAAGAAGGTGGCCCGCAAAGTCCGCTCCAAGTCCTGCCATGACCTCTCGGTGCTGTGAGCGCTCTGGAGGCCCTTCCCCGCCTCCTCTTCCTCAGCCTTCCTCCCCACCTCTACCTTGGGGTTTGCAATCTCTCTTCTTTGCTGGTGGCTCTTAGGAGAGGACTGGCTGGTTGAGAAATGCAAAGGACGACGGGCAGCCAGGAGAAAAGGGACAGGAAAGGGCAAGCAGAAGTCCCAAACCAGCCCTGGATCAATGGAATAGCCCCAGCACCTATGACTACGAAGGCAGCACATGGCATGGATTTTGGAAACAGCCGTTTTTGTCCTTTTCAACATTGGAGTTAAAGAGAGCAGCACAATATGGGACATCATCTTTTCCAATTTTCCTCACCCTAAAACTTCTGGGATGCCTCTGAAAGATCTTCCAAGGAGTCCAGTGGGTTTTACTACAGTACTACACCTAGGCAGAAGACACCTGGTTCCATGTGAAAGGGATCTAGACGTCTTAGCACATGAGTCAACAGTGTGATGCAGCAGCTTAAAAAGTCAATGCAATTCTAAGCCTTGCATTAATAAGAGCCAAGATCAAGGGAAGTCCTAGTCCCCCTCCCTTCTGCTTTGGTCAGATCTCACTGGGAATTGTTCTGTGTCCAGTTCTAAGCAAAGCAATTGAAAAAGAAGATGGAAGGTGTCCCGAGAAGGATGACCCAAAGGTCAAATTGATTTCTGCTGCTCTAGAGATTGAGATACAGAGCAATGGATTCAAACTTTAGGACAGAAAATTCCATCTAAAAGTTAGGAAGAACTTTTTAATAACGAGAGCTGTTTAACTGTGGAATATGTGATGTCAAAGTGAAGTGGAGTCTCCTTCTCTGGAGCTTTTTGAGCAGAGGCTGGATGGTAATCTATCAGGAGGACTTTGATGCTAGAAGGGGGTTGGACTGGATGCCCCTTGGGGTCTCGTCCAACTCTAGGTTTCTATGGGCTGCTCATGGGCTATATACTGCTAAGGGCTGAATGCTGCCCATTGGCACACTTTTCCCATTTGGGAAGCCAGGGATGCAGGACTTTGGAGATGATGTCTACTTGAGGCTGGAGAAACCAAAGAGGGCTGCTAGAGGTTTGGGAGACTCAGCAGAGTCCAGCTTGAAGCCAGCAGAGAATTTCCAGCTGGGTCTCTCTGTGTGTGTATATATATGTAAACACAACCTTGGATGAGCCATTTTTTCCTCTGCTGCCTTTTAAAATAAGGAGCCATCTGCTTGTTTGATTCCTATCGGCACTGCTTGTACATTTGTAAATAAAGCCGGCGGTATGACACGGACACCACTGGCTGCTTTCCTCCAAACAAACTCAGCGATGCTGCGTGTCCCAGCTCTCCTTCCCCGAAACCCATTGCTGCTGGGACACTTGCAGTGAGAGAATCGGAAAAGCCCAGGCCCAGCGCCAGGTTTTGTGGCTCAGGGACCGGTCTCTTTTCCTCCCGGGTCAGGTCAGAAGTTTCCATGGCTGGTGGGGATTGTTTAAGGAGGCAAAGCCTGGGAGAAGGAGAGGCTGAGCGCCAGCATTTTGCAGGCATTTGTCTTGTCAGAGGAGGAGAGCAACCGTCCCAACCGTACTCTTTCCTCCCCCAGAGTCACACAAATAAACAATCCCCAGTGCCTTCTTGCATACATCATTGTCACAGGGCTTTCTAACCAACCGTCGCAAATGATCAGGGGTTTGTTTTGTTTTGTTTGGGGGGGAAGGCAGGGACCCCAAACCCCATCATCTTCTCCCAAGCACATTCAGTCGGGAATACTGGGAGCTGGAGTCCAAAGCAACATGTTTCTTCAACTCCTATCTGCAGTACAGGATTCAAACAATCTGCCCCTGAAAACCCAGGGGTGATGGAGATGGTGATGGTGATGATATTTATTTGTATCTCACTTTTCTCTCTGGATTGAGACCCAGCGTGGCTAACCATTGGGAAACTGTGAATGTCAAGGAATGCACACTCAGAATTATAATTTATGTTAATAATAATTATTATTTATTTTTTATCTCCCCAAAGGGACTCGGGGCGGCTTTCATGAGGCCAAGCCCAATGGCACATCAGTAAAAACAACACAGCAGCAAATAATAAAGACAGTACAATCAATAAATGACATATAAGCAATAGCACACAAAGTTTAAAACCATAATGGCCGGGCCAGATGTAGGATGTATCTAGCAGGGTTTTAAAGAATAATGTGGGGAGATCAACCCAACAGGTAGTTAAAGTGCATCTGAAGACATTTTGCAGGGAATTTTGCAAGGGCATTGTTCACTTTATTCAGGGAAGGCACACTGGAACAGCCACGTTTTCAGACTCCTCCTAAAGACTGCCAATGTACGGGCTGGTCTGATATCCTTGGGGAGTGAGTTCCAGTCGGGGGGCCACCACAGAGAAGGCCCTCTCCCTTGTCCCCACCAATCGCGCCTGTGAAAGGGGCGTGAGCGAGAGCAGGGCCTCTCCAGATGATCGAAGAGATCGCCTGGGTTCATAGACAGAAATGCAGACACAAACCTCAGTTAAGCAGAACTCAAGCAACTCTCAGTAATACTTTAAATAACTTTAATTATTTTATTTTAATTGCCATTTTAACTAAATTTGCATCATGCATCCATACAAGAGTAAAACTGTGTTACATTATATTTGCCTTAATTTGCTTTTAATGATTGTATTTCAATAGCAATATCAAGTCAATGCAGTTTATGGTATGGGATACTATGGAGATATGGGATTCCTCTTTATAATTGTAACTCTCAAGCAACTAGAAATTACAAGTATCCGGCATTTACCAATCCCTATGGGTGGCAGTTAACTAAAAGTCTATAGTACTTGGTTTATTAATAATATAGGCTCGGTCGTGGGGCAATAGAGGAATAATTGTGCCAATTCTGATACTTTCAAAATCATTTATTTATTTATTTATTTATTATTTGAGCTTATCAACCGCCGACTCCCGAGGGCTCGCAGCGGCTCACAAGAGCCAATGGCACAGCGCCATGGTTAAAACATAAAAAACATTTAAAAACACAGTTAAAACAATGCAGAGCAATTAAAACAATAGAGCAGCAACACAGATAACAGCCGGATGAAAATCCACATGGGCCTACTCACCGAAGGCCTGCCTAAACAAGTAAGTTTTGCAGGCCTGTCTGAACGGGAGTAGGTCCCTCAGGGCTCTAACTCCAGCCGGAAGGGCGTTCCATAGCGTAGGGGCTATCACGGAGAACGCCCTCCGGCGGGTGGATGTTAAGTGGGCCAACCTTACAGATGGAACTGCTAGGAGATTGGCCTCTTCAGACCGCAGTGATCTTGTTGGGGAATATGGGGTGAGACGGTCCCTCAGGTACGCTGGCCCCAGGCCGTGAATGGCCTTGAAGGTAAGAACCAGCACTTTGAAGGCGACCCGGTGCTCAATAGGCAGCCAGTGCAGATCCTGCAAGATTGGTGTTATACGGCAACCTGCTGGGGCCCCAGACAGGAGCAGGGCGGCAGTGTTCTGCACCAGCTTGAGCTTCCGGATCGACGACATAGGCAGGCCAACGTAAAGCGCGTTACAGTAATCTAGCCTCGAGATGACCGTAGCTTGGATCACCGTGGCTAGATCCCTCCGGGAGAGGTAGGGGGCGAGCCTCCTTGCCTGGCGGAGGTGGAAAAGCGGTTTTGCTAGCCATGGAGACCTGGGCCTCCATGGTCAGCTGGGGGTCCAGATGGACACCCAGGCTCTTCACTGACGGCGCTGGGTGCAGCGCCGCACCGTCCAGGGTCGGAAGCCGGCCACCCACCTCGCCTGGGAAGAAACACCCTTCAGATTTGCATATTTAACTTCTGCGCATTTGATCACTAGTGGATTTAATATGTTCTCTCTATAAATCTCTAGAAAACCAAACAAATCTAGAATTCCAAGACAAATATTTTATTTATTTATTTATTTCAGGAGTTTACCCCGCTCTTCTCAACCCCCGAGGGGGGACTCAGTGCGGCTTACAGTACGGCACAATTCGATGCCTACATAATAACAATATAAAACCCCTTCAACAGTTAAGATACATTAAAATACATTAAAACAGTTGCCTTAGCATCATACACATTCATTCCAGATTAAAACCATGTTCAGTCCATAAAAGCATTGGTCCTCTTCATCTACTTTCTATTTAAAATCCAATCCTAAAATGCTGCCTAGTGCTGGTGAGCAAACGCCTGGTCCCACAGCCAGGATTTTACTTTTTTCCTGAATGCCAGGAGGGATGCGGTGGATCGTACATCGATAGGGAGCGCATTCCACAGGCGGGGGGCCACCGAGAAGGCCCTATCCCTCATCCCCACCAACCGCATCTGGGAATTAGGCGAGAGAGAGCAGGGCCTCCCTGGATTACCTTAGATTACGAGGTGGGATATAGCGGCCGATGCGTTCGGACAGGTAAGCTGGGCCAGAACCATATAGAGCTTTAAAGGTCAAAACCAGCACTTTGAATTGGGCTCGGAATTGGACAGGCAACCAGTGGAGCTGATACAACAGGGGGTGGTATGCTCCCTGTATGTAGCTCCAGTTAGTAACCTGGCTGCCGCCCTTTGGACTAGTTGGAGTTTCCGAACCGTTTTCAAAGGCAGCCCCACGTAGAATGCGTTGCAGTAATCTATTCGGGATGTGACCAGAGCGTGGACCACCGTAGCCAGATCAGACTTCCCAAGGTACGGGGCGCAGCTGGCGCACAAGTCTTAACTGTGCAAAAGCTCCCCTGGCCACCGCCGAGACCTGGGGCTCCAGGACTGTATTTTGGACTGTATCTCCCAGAAATCCCTCAGAGAGGATGGAAGAGCCTAGCTAGCTCTGCTGGTAAATTAAGGGCAGATATGTCTCCAGTTGGATTCAGGTCAAAATGCATGATTTTCTTTGGCTGGGATGCATTGTCTTTATCAGTTCCCCAAACACTGGAAACATGGCCAGCAAAGCCATGCCAAATCACAGAATTCCAATATCAGTTTTCCAGGAATTTTGTGGAACTCGCTGGGATCTTATCAGTTCAAGCTGAGCATCCCTTATCTAGAATTCCAAAATATTCCAAAACCATCCGTAAAGGTGGCTGATGTAGCGACAGCTTTCTGATAGTTTGATGTACACAAATTTAGTCTCATATCCCAAATTACTGAATTACTACATATCAAATCACCTTCAGGCAGTAAGGTATATAGCAGGGGTCGGGAACCTTTTTGACTCAGAGAGCCATGAAAGCAAAATATTTGGAAATTTATTTCAGTGAGAGCCATATAATATATATATTATAATATATTTTAAGACTGAAATCAACTAAATGTGAGTATATACGTACATACATACTATGAGAAAAGGATTCCCCCGGCGGAATGACGGGACACTTCAGACCTGGCTCTGCAAAAGGCATGCTCAGGACTCTGGGAAGGAAGAGAAGATGGAAGGAAGGAAGGAAGGAAGGAAGGAAGGAAGGAAGGAAGGAAGGAAGGAAGGGGAAGGAAGGAAGAAAGGAAGAAAGAAAAAGAGGGAGGGAAAAGGAAGAAAAGAAAAGCAGAAGAGAGACAAGGAGGGGGAAAGAAAGAAGGAAATGGCAAGGGAGAAAAGGAAAGGGTGGGGAAAAGAAAGGAAAGGGAGTGAGGGAAAAGTAAAAAAATGAAGGGAAAGGAAAAAAGGGGAGAGAGAGGGAAGTGAAAAGAAAGGAAGGAGAAGGAAAGGAAGACTTGGGGGGGAGAATAGAAGAAGAAGGAAGGGGGAGGGAGAATGGAGGAAAGAAGGAAGGGAAAGAGGGAGGGAAAAGGAAGGAGAGAAGGAGAAGGAAAGGGTGAAGAGGAGGAAGGAAGGAAGGAAGAGGGAGAATGGAGGAAATAAAGAAGGAGAGAGGGAGGGAAAAGGAAGGAGAGAAAGAAAGAATGGAAGAGGAAGGAAGGAAAGAAGGTAGGGAGAAGGTAGGGGAGAAAATGAAAATGAAAAAGAAAAAAGAGGGAAAATTTGCATCACTCCTCCCCGCTGCATGCTGGGAAACCGAGGCCCAGGCTGTCTGGAGAGCCAGATGCAATCATGAAAAGAGCCACATCTGGCTCCCAAGCCATAGGTTCCCTACCCCTGGTATATAGGAAAAATAAAGGAATTTCACCAATCTCCAAGATATACAATATGCAGGTGTTTCAAAATCTGAGAGTGGGAAAGAAATCCTAAACACTTCTGGACACAAGCATTTAGGATAAAGGATGCTCAACCTGTACAGTTACCTAAGGTTGTCCATGTGGCCACTGAACATCTGAGCCTTGCTGCTGGCCTTAAGGGAACCCAAAGGAAATGTACAGGGGGGAATGAAATGCAAAGGTTGGCTTGAAAACTGTCCAACTGTGGTGCGGCAACTAAACAATGTGATTCTAGGCTGCATCGATAGAAATATCGTGTCCAGATCAAAGGAGGTCATAGTACCACACTGTTCTGCTTTGGTCAGACCTCACCTGGAATTATAACCCTGTGTCCATTTCTGGGCAAAGCAATTCAAGAAAGAGATAGCCAAGATTGAGGGGGTCCAGAAAAAGGTGACTAAAATGTTCAAAGATCTGGAAATCATAAATTTCTGTGAGGAGCTGCTTAGGGATGGTGAATGTTGCTGTCCTTGAGCAAACAGGGATCACCAGCATTGAGGCCATGCTATTGAGAACACAGTTGCACTGGGCAGGGCATGTCTCTAGGATGGAGGACCACTGCCTCCCAAAGATACTACTCTACGGTGAACGCGCCATGGGTCAGCGCAAGAGAGGCGCCCCCAGAAAGAGATATAAGGACTCCCTGAAACAACATCTCAGGCTTGGCCAGATTGATCACCAAAAATGGTCCACCCTGGTCTCACATCGGGAGGCATAGAGACACACTATCCACAATGCTGCGGCCTCTTTCGAGAAGACACGCCGAATGGGTCTCGAAGAGAAACAACAACGCAGAAAGAACCGCAACTTGGAAACAACATCACCCAAGGAGACTTTCTGCTGTGCTTTCTGCAACCGGACTTGCCTATCTCAGATTGGCCTTCTTAGTCATCAACGCACTTGTAGAAAGTGTGGGATGAGTCCTTCCTGAATCTTCGTTCGCAAAGAAAAGCCAAGACTAAGACTGCTCAGGGATGTTTTACTTGGAGAAGAGAACGTTGAGAGGGGATAAGATAGCCATGTTTAAATATTTGAGGAAGGGGCAAGCTTGTTTCCTGCTGCTCTGGAAACTAGGACAAAGAGCAGTGGATTCAAACTGCAGGAAAAGAGATTTCACCTAAACATTAGGAAGAAGCTCTTGTTGGTAAGATTGTTCAGGAGTGGAATACGCTGCTACTTGGGAGTCCAGTGGAGTCTCCTTCTCTGGAGATTTTTTATCTGTCAACAGGGGCATTGTTATTACTATTATACTACATTTATACTCTGCCCTTCTCACCCTAGTGGGGGACTCAGGGCGGCTTACATCCATGGCATACAATGCCGCATTACACATATAATAAACATAACATATCAATTGAAACATACAGTAATAAACATGACATAATAATTGCACGATTTAAATATAAGTACAATAAAAAAGCTTAAAATTAAACATTCAGTGGGTTGATGGAATAAGTGGCCAGAAGCAACAGGTGAGGTGGGGGAACCCCAAAAACGAGTGCCCGCACAGGTGTTCCAATGTCCAAATGATGGGCAGTGTGGCCATGGAGGTACCCCACGCAGGTGTTCCGGCAGCTGGGCGATGGGTGGCGCGGCCATTAAAGTAGCAGTGCAGTGAGTGTGCGGGGCCATGTTCACTCCCTGGAAGCTGCTGGGTCAGCTGGCTGGAATGAGGGCGTGGCTGCAGGTCTCCTCCTGGGTAAGCCCAGGGCTGAGCAAGTAGCATAGTTGGATGGCAATACTCAGGCCCCAGCAGACCCAGATTAAGCCCTTTTGGCGCCCTAGGCCAAAGGCTCCGCCTCTGCCCGCGGCTCCGCCCCTGCCCACAGCTCCGCCTTTTCCTCCTCGCGGCTCCGCCTCTTCCTCCTTGTCGGCACAAGGAGGAGGAGGAAGAAAAGCCCCACCCCCGGAGCCGATGCCACGCATGCGTGGCAGCTGCCCCAAGGGCAGGGCTTCCCTCCGCAGCTACGCCCCTTCCTCCTCGCGCTAGCCTGAGAAAAAAAGGGTGCTCTTCAGCCGCTTCTCAGGCCAGCATGGTGTCTTTAGGAAAGAGGGAGGAGCCGCGGGGAGCCTCCCCGCGACTCCTCCTACCCTCCTAAAGCCACCACGCCAGCCTGAGAAGCGGCCGAAGAGCGCCCTTTTTTCTCAGGCCGGTGTGGTGGCTTTAGGAGGGAGGGAGGAGCCACGGGGAGGCTCCCCGCAGATCCTCCCTCCCTCCTAAAGCCACCACGCCGGCCTAAGAAGCGGCCGAAGAGCGCCCTTTTTTTTTCAGGCCGGCGTGGTGGCTTTATTTATTTATTTATTTATTCGTTCGACTTAGTATACTGCTCTCTCTGGAGCCCAGAGCGGTTTACAGAGTTAAAAACAGATAACCACATAAAATGTAATAAAACCAGATAAAACCCCCAGTTTAGGAGGGAGGGAGGAGTTCCTCAGAGAGTCTCTGGCACCCTGCACGCAGGTGCAGAAACAGACGAAAATTGACTTTTTTTGGGAATTTGGGGGGGGGTCTGGATCTGGCATCCTCCCATGACTGCGCCCCTAGGCCATGGCCTTGTGTGGCCTTATGGCTAATCCGGGCCTGGGCCCCAGGGTCTCTCCTGCAGCAGAGCCCAACAAATCTCTCCCAGGCCTCTAGATCAGACTTTATATGTTTTCTCCTTGGAGGCTGCTGGGTCAGCTGGCTGGAATAAGGGTGTGGCTGCAGGTCTCCTATGAGTAAGCCCAGGACTGAGCAGGCAGCAAAGCTGGATGGCAATACTCAGGCCCCAGGGTCTCTCCTGCAGCAGAGCCCAACAAAGTTCTCCCAGGCTTGGAATGTGCCTTCTTCCTGCCTGGCAGAATGAGGTTGGACTGGATGTCCTCTAGTGGTCTCTTCCAACTCTGTGATTCTAGAAATTCTGCCTGGCCCTTCTGAGACAACCACAGCCTCATTTGGTCCCCTCCTGGGAATAAGATTTCTGTAAACTGTCAGGCTCTTAAAAGGTCTTGTTATTGTTGGAGGAGAGGCCACTTTTCTCCCTTCCACCTTGGTTTTCCTTCCTTCCTTCATCAGAAGGACATCCAGCTGCCCTGATGCATCTGAGACCCTGATGCTTCATTCCCCATTTTTTTTCCGTTTCTGATGCTCGCTGCCACTGCAAAAGTGGGAAAAACCCATGTTCTCATCCGGCAGCGGGAGGTGGAAAAGGAGGGAGGGGAGGAGGAAAAGAAAGGAGTGGAAAGTTGGCAAGAGGCGGCCGGGCGAGTGGAAAGAGTGAGATCCTGCTCAGAAAAATGCAGGGCCCCCAACACGAAGGAAGTCAGGCGGGAGATAACAGTGAACTCTGTGGGCAAAGCAGGGTGAACAGATGGGCTGGGAGCATGCGCCTTTTCAGGGAGAAGCATCAAGCCCCAGCTTGGCCTGTTGAAAAAGTGACCCAGAAATAGTGGCCTTCATGCACCTCTCGAATCCTTCTTTGGCACCCAGGGTAGGGTTACCAAAAATACAACATGTTTTACACCTGAATGTTCACTGAAATCCCACATGTGCTCTCACACACCCTGGTTTGGAAGAAACAGCAACTAGTCTTTGAATAAATTGGCATCATGCTCCTGAAGCTTGACCCAGGGTCATCGTCGGTGCCGGACAGTTTCAGCCAAGGATTGAGAGCGGTGACGAGCTGGCTCAGAGCACATAGACTCAAAATCAACCCGGCAAAAACGGAGATCCTCTGGCCTGGCCGACCCGCCCCTCACTCATCACTGCCACCCTTTGAGGGCGAGCCCCTTTCCCCGGCTCCGACAGTGAAAAGCCTCGGAGTGATCCTGGACGAAAAAACTAACAATGGAGGCCCAGATCCAGGCTGCAGCAAAAGGCGCCTTTTTCCATCTCCGTAGGGCCTGACGGCTGGCCCCCTACTTACCACCTGAGGCGCTGAGAACCGTGGTACATGCCACCGTTGTCTCGCGTCTTGATTATTGCAACGCCCTATATGTGGGCCTCCCCCTGTCTACAACTAAGAGGCTGAAACTCATCCACAACGCAGCGGCCAGACTTATCTCTGGGTCATCAGTGAGGGACCACATCTCTCCTATTTTAAAAGATCTCCACTGGCTGCCCCTAGAGTTCAGAGTGCTCTACAAACTTCTGGTGCTCACTTTTAAAGCTCGGCACGGTATTGGGCCAGCCTACTTGAGTGCCCGGCTGACGGTCCAACGCAGCGAGAGGCCAGCACGTGCCATAAATGGCGAGCGCATGACCATCCCTGGGGTGCGAGAGGCTCGGCTGATGGAGACCCAGCGGAGAGCCTTTTTCCGTGGCGGCCCCAGGATCTGGAACTCACTGCCACCTGCCCTCAGAGCCACTCTGACCCAAACTAGATTCGGTCAGACCTAAAGACCTGGCTCTTCCGCCTAGCGTTTGGGGCCTGATCGGTACCATCGAATGTCTGAGCCCTTTCCCGCCGTCTGTATCTATGTTTTAAATTGCTGTACATTGATGTATTTTAGGGTTTTTAAATGATGTAAGTCGCCCGGAGCACCGGTGGTGGAGGGCGACTCACAAATATTAAAGTATTATTATTATTATTATTATATGCTGTCTTCTTCCTTGCCATGGTATCCCAGCAAAACTGGCAACAGGGTTTATAATGCATGCTTGTTTTCAGCTGCCGAAAAAGTTTCAGACAGCTCTGGAGTACAATGAGACAACTACTGATCATGTGCAGAGTGTCTATTGTGTGTCACATTGCTGGGTTCACTGAACTACCTTTCCGTCTGTTGGGAGTACTTTAGACTAGCATTTCTCAACCCCTGGGGGGGGGTCACGAGGGGGTGTCAGAGAGGTCACCAAAGACCATCAGAAAACGGTATTTTCTGTTGGTCATGGGGGTTCTGTGTGGGAAGTTTGATCCAATTCTATCCTTGGTAGGGTTCAGAATGCTCTTTGATTGCAGGTGAACTATAAATCCCAGCAACTATTTTCCCCAAACTCCACCAGTGTTCACATTTGGCCATATTGAGTATTCATGCCAACTTTGGTCCATATCTATCATTGTTTGAGTCCACAGTGCTCTCTGGATGTAGGTAAACTACAACTCCAAAACTCAAGGTCAAGGCCCACCAAACCCTTCCAGTATTTTCTGTTGGTCATGGAAGTTCTGTGTGCCAAGTCTGGTTTAATTCCATCATTGGCGAGGTTCAGAATGCTCTTTGATTGTAGGTGAACTATAAATCCCAGCAACTACAACTCCCAAATGACAAAATCAATCCCCCACTCCCAACCCCACCAGTATTCAAATTTGGGCATACATCCTGCATACCAGATATTTACATTATGATTAATAACAGCAGCAAAATTACAGTTATGAAGCAGCAACGAAAATAATGTTATGGTTGGGGGTCACCACAACATGAGGAACTGTATTAAGGAAGGTTGAGAAACACTGTTTTAGACATTCGTGGAGTTCTCCAAGGTGATGAAAATTGGTTCCTCACCTTGGAAAGCCCCTTTCAAGTTCAGATCAAAACCAGAGGCATATTCAGTAGCCCACTGACATGGAAATCACAAACTGGCCCTGAGCACCATTCTCAAAAATCCACAGCCTGTGTAACCGCTGTCTGGAACCTGGTGATCCAGGAGAGAAAAAGAGCAACGCTCTCTTCTGTAGAAGACTATCCCTCTGATTCGAACATTTACTTCCCTCTGAGAAGAAGCTGAAACCCTGAAATTTGGTGTGAAACCCTGGTGTTTGGCAATCCAATTTAAGCCTTAAAATGGCTGGCAAGTTCTTTGTTTTCTTTACACTTCTCTGTGACACTGGCCTCTATCCCAAACTTAAATGGATGCTTAGGTGAGATAAGGAAAGCAGGAGCAAGATGTAACAAAGTTGCCAGTGTCAGCATTTTAAAAAAAGGATTTAGCTAGAGAAAGGAGATCTTACTCTCCTGATATGATCTAAGTTTTTTGGGCTGCAAAAATAGGCATTTCGTGTGGCATGGATTGGAGACTTTGAACTACACTCCAGTCTGTGTTTTGGTTTGACAGGGTATTTATTAGGTCATAGAATCATAGAGTTGGAAGAGACCTCGTGGGCCATCCAGTCCAACCCCCTGCCAAAAAGCAGGACAATCACTTTCAAAGCACCCCCAACAGATGGCCATCCAGTCTCTGTTTAAACACCTCCATAGAAGAAGCCTCTACTAAACTCCGGGACAGAGAGTTCCACTGCTGAACAGCTCTTGCAGTTAGGAAGTTTTTCCTCATGTTCAGGAGGAATCTCCTTCCCTGTGGTCTGAAGCCATTGCGTCCTAGTCTCCAGGGCAGCAGAAAACAAGCATGCTTCCTCCTCCCTATGACTTCCTCACACATATTTATACATGCCTATCATGTCTTCTCTTCTGCAGGCGAAACATGCCCAGCTCTTTAAGCCGCTCCTCATAGGGCTTGTTCTCTAGACCTTTGATCATTTTAGTCGCCCTTCTCCGCACACATTCCAGCTCTTCAATTGTGGTGTCCAGAATTGGACACAGTATTCCAGGGGCAGGTCTGGGTGACCTGCAATGCTTTTTTGCCTCAACTCCTATTCTAGCTCACAGCTTCTTAAACTGTGGGTTCCGACCCCAAATGAGGTCCCCTCCACTCAACATTGGGGTCACTAAACATGTGGTAATAGTAAAAGGTTTCTGAATGCCACCCACTAACCCAAATCTTTTAGCAACGATGTGCAATGTTTACAGTGGACTCTGCAGAATATGTACTCCACTAAAAGGGAAATCCGCCTGTTTAGCCAATCTTGTAAATCTGCACATGTTTGATTTTTTAAAATACCTATTTTA
The DNA here is from genome assembly GCA_030556195.1 of Anolis apletophallus. Lineage (NCBI taxonomy): Eukaryota > Metazoa > Chordata > Lepidosauria > Squamata > Anolidae > Anolis > Anolis apletophallus. The sequence continues at coordinate 8,261,610 of JARBWK010000005.1, read as the reverse complement.
TATACAGTACCTGGAGTCAAATAAACATTTCTCAGGTGAAGAGGGATCACAAGTGGGAAAGGTTTAAGAAGCCCTGTTCTAGCTACCTCCCAGAGATGGCAAAAGTGGCCTGCAAAGTCATTGGTGGGAGATAGACCAGCCAGTTGGCAGACACCCCCCCCCCGGCATAGTTGGTGGGCTCTGGTGGACTTAACAGCTTACTGCAGTATTGACCCTTGGTTGTTTCTTCCTATATTTAGATTTCACACTTGCTCCTTGGGTTGGAGAATTGCCCAAAATGTGGGCCCCAGGCTTTGGCCAATCCTGTCCCACAAGCACACGACAACTTCACTGCCAACTTTCACAGCACCATGTCATTGCGATTTCTCCTGGGCTTTTTAAGTATTTCACAGTGGTTCCCCAATCCATTTTACTGCTTATTTGGGGCAGGAGTGGGCAGCCGTGGTGGTCCTAGGCCCCAATTCCTGCCTGAAATGTTCATCTCCCTAATGCTTCACAAATCAAACCCAGATAGGCACAGCTAACAGCAGAGTGCGGATGAGACAGCAAAAGTTATGAATAGAGAAGAACATGCAAGTTAGGAGAGGCTGCAGCAGCTTGCTTTTGCCGGAGCTGACCGGGAGGAGAAAGGTTCTTCCACCACTTTTTCCCTGCTGCATTCAGTGAGTGAAAAGCAGGCATGGGCAGACTTTCTAACTTGGGGGCCGCATACTAGCACTCCCTGCTAGGAAGACTGGCTGCCCCGTGTTGGAAGGAAGGAAGAGGAGAAGGAAGGAAAGAGAGAAGGAAGGGAGGAAGGGAGGAAGAGAGGAAGGAATTGATGGAAGGAGAAAAAGGGAGAGAAGGAAGGAGGGAGGTAGCAAAGTTTGCAGACGACACTAAATTGTTCAGGGTAGTTAAAAATGAAACTGATTGTAAAGAGCTCCAGAAAGATCTCTCGAAATTGAGTGAACGGGCAACAAAGTGGCAAATGCATTTTAACCTAAACAAGTGTAAAGTCATGCACATCGGGGCAAAGAACCCCAACTACACCTACAAATTGATGGGATCAAAGCTTTCCGAGACAAACCAGGAAAGGGATCTTGGGGTTTTGGTGGACAGCTCAATGAAGATGTCTACCCAGTGCGCAGCAGCAGTGAAAAAAGCAAATTCTATGCTTGGCATGATCAGGAAGGGAATCGAAAATAGGTTGGCAAATGTTGTATTGCCTCTCTACAAATCTATGGTAAGGCCACATTTGGAGTACTGTGTACAATTCTGGTCTCCGCACCTTAAGAAGGATATAACGGAACTGGAAAAGGTACAAAGAAGGGCAACAAGAATGATCCAAGGGATGGAGCGGCTCCCTTATGAAACCAGGTTGCAACGCCTTGGTCTTTTCAGCCTTGAAAGACGGCGTTTAAGAGGTGACTTGATCGAAGTGTATAAAATCATGCATGGGATAGAAAAGGTGAATAAAGAAAAAATATTTTCTCTGTCACACAACGCTAGGACTAGGGGGCACTCCCTAAAGCTCCAAGGTAGGAAAGTTAGGACTAATAAAGGGAAATATTTCTTCACCCAGAGGGTCATTGGGTTATGGAACTCACTTCCAGAGGAGGTTGTGACAGCGGTCAGCCTGGACAGCTTCAAGGCAGGATTAGACAGATTCATGGATACCAAGGGAATCAGTAGCTACTGAAATGGACATCCAAGTGCCACCTCTGTGTTGATGGAGGCAGGCAGGATTTTCCCGGGTACTGGTTGTGGGGGTCGGGAGCAGGTGAGGGTTTTGCCCTCCTTTCTGCTAGAGATCCCTGTGTACAACTAGTGGGCCACTGTGTGACACAGAATGCTGGACTAGATGGGCTGAGGCCCGATTCAGCATGGCTCTTCTTATGTTCTTATGTAGGGTCGAAAGAGGGAAGGAAGGAAAGACAAAAGGGAAGGAAGGGAAGGATGAAAGGAGGTAGGGAAGGAAAAAGAGAAGGAAGGAAGGGAAGGATAGGATAAAGGGAAGAGAGAAGGAAATACAAAAGGGAAGCAAGGAAGGGAGGAAAAAGAGGGAGAGAGGGAGGAAAGAGGGAAGGAAGGGAAGGATGAAAGGAGGTAGGGAAGGAAAAAGAGAAGGAAGGAAGGAAGGAAGGAAGGAAGGGAAGGATAGGATAAAGGGAAGAGAGAAGGAAATACAAAAGGGAAGGAAGGGAGGAAAAAGAGGGAGGGAGAGAGGGAGGAAAGAGAGAAGGAAGAGAAGAAGGAAAGGATAGATGGAGAAAGAGGGAGAGAGAGAAGGAGGGAAGGAAGAGGGAAAGAAGGAAAGACAAAAGGAAAGGAAGGGAAGGATGAAAGGAGGTAGGGAAAAGGGAAGGTAAAAGAGAAGGAAGAAAGGAAGGAAAGAGAAAGAGGGAGAGAGGGAAGGAGGGAGGAAAGAGGGAAGGAAAGCCAAAAGGGAAGGAAGGAATAAAGGGTGGAAGGGAAGGAAGGGGAGGAGGGAGAAAGAGGGAGGAAAGAGAGAAGGAAGGAAGGAATGACAAAAGGGTGGAAGGGAAGGAGAAAGTGAGAGAGAAGGAAAAAGAAAACAGAGATGGAAGGAAAGCTAGGGTTGTGCGAGAGAGGAGAGCCTGAGAAAAGAGCCCAAGGGGCCACATCCAGCCCCCGAACCTGGGTTTGCCTATACCTGGTGTAAAGATACTGAAGATAAAGCCAGGGTCACATTAGCCCTTCCTTCTTTGTCCTGCCACACAATAAATTAATCATCTTTTGGGTGTTTTCTTTAGCAAGTCCCTTTGGAAATATTAAGCTACTCATACTCCCATTGGCACAGAATAGCCTATTGTGCCAAATGATAGGGTCTGCCCAAGATCTTGTATTGTTTTTAAACTGCAAATGGTACAGGCTGAGCCTGGCTCTTTCAGGGGGCAAACTGGGGGCTCCTCAAATTCTTAGAAAGAATGTGTTTCTTGGGAAACCAATCACATTATCAACATCATCATCATCATCGAGACTTAGCTTTAGTAGGACTTAAGGCAGCAGAATATATTGGTGGATTTCCTCCAACGGAAAAAGCAGGCCGTGTCGTCGGCAGCAGGCCAGATCTAGAGAGAGAGGGGAAAAAACCCTCCTCGAACCAACGCTCCCTTGAGCCTTTTATCATTGCTCTTAGCTGGAAATGTGACATGATGAATCATCCCTTGGAGGCCCTTAAAATAGATTGCCAGGTTATTTATTCAAGGGTATGTTTTAAAAGAGTCGCTCTCCCTCCTTCTTTTCCTGGATTTCATCTCCATTCAAAATTTGGATGGGGTCACGAGAATACTCAGAAAGCAACTGCAGCTGAAAGCAGACGTGACCAGTCTGTTTTAGCAATGGGGCAAATGTCCAGAGGATGTGGGAAAGAACAGCATCCCTTTTGGACCTTGGACAGTCACAATGTAGATTGCAAGGGGAGTCAAAGGATTCTATGCTTTAAAAGGCAATGCTCAGTAACAATTATTATTATTATTATTATTATTATTATTCCTGCATGGCAGGTGCTTGGAGTTGTACCTGCCTCTTCACTCCCTCCAATGCCAGGGCAGTGATAGCTTTTGGAAGACTGGATAAATAATACTGGGAACTCCAAATAGGAAATAATGATAATAATAATAATAATAATGAAAGGGAACCCCTAAAACTTTAGTCCCGCAGAGCAGCCAATTAAAAGCAAAAACAACCAGTCTCCTTGAGTGAATCAAAATTGTTCAGGGTAGTTAAAAATGAAACTGATTGTAAAGAGCTCCAGAAAGATCTCTCGAAATTCAGTGAATGGGCAACGAAGTGGCAAATGCATTTTAACCTAAACAAGTGTAAAGTCATGCACATCGGGGCAAAGAACCCCAACTACACCTACAAATTGATGGGGTCAAAGCTTTCCGAGACAAACCAGGAAAAGGATCTTGGGGTTTTGGTGGACAGCTCAATGAAGATGTCAACCCAGTGCGCTGCAGCAGTGAAAAAAGCAAATTCTATGCTTGGCATGATCAGGAAGGGAATCGAAAATAGGTCAGCAAATGTGGTATTACCTCTCTACAAATCGATGGTAAGGCCACATTTGGAGTACTGTGTACAATTCTGGTCTCCGCACCTTAAGAAGGATATAACGGAACTGGAAAAGGTACAGAAAAGGGCAACAAGAATGATCCAAGGGATGGAGCAGCTCCCTTATGAAACCAGGTTGCAACGCCTTGGTCTTTTCAGCCTTGAAAGACGACGTTTAAGAGGTGACTTGATCGAAGTGTATAAAATCATGCATGGGATAGAAAAGGTGAATAAAGAAAAACTATTTTCTTTGTCACAAAACACTAGGACTAGAGGGCACTCCCTGAAGCTCCAAGGTAGGAAAATTAGGACTAATAAAGGGAAATATTTCTTCACCCAGAGGGTCATTGGGTTATGGAACTCACTTCCAGAGGAGGTTGTGACAGCTGTCAGCATGAACAACTTCAAGGCAGGATTAGACAGATTCATGGATACCAAGTGTATCGGTAGTTACTGAAAAGGACATTCAAGTGCCACCTCGGAGTGGTTGAGGTAGGCAGGATTTCCTGGTACTGGTTGTGGGGGTCGGGAGCAGGTCAGGGTTTTGCCCTCCCTTCTGCTCGAGATCCCCGCGTACAACTGGTGGGCCATTGTGTGATACAGAATGCTGGACTAGATGGGCTGAGGTCCGATTCAGCATGGCTCTTCTTATGTTCTTATGTTCTTATGTTCTTTTATTTTCAGCGTGGCCATGCAGAGACGGAAACAGCCGAAGGCAGCAAGCATCTTCAAAGAAAGAGCTGACCATGTCACTATATTCTTTCTGTTATTTTTTATACATTTTTTCACTAGGCATGGTGTAACCTTTCTCCACACATCTCTTATCCAATCAGGTTCTTAAAAACATGCTTTTCCATTGTTTTGCCATTTTGGCACTTTCAACTAATAAGCTCTACATATGTGGCACCAGCAGCTAGAAACATTATATTATTTACTTCTAGATAAGCATTGAATTGTCAGGTCACTGAAATTGAAACATCCGAACATCCTGGCATTATCTGGAACACACAATCTCCCCTTTGCCTTCGATCTTTCCCTTTTGCAAACAGGGGCACTTTCATTTCAAGCTAACATTTCAGCATTTTGCACTTTTTGGCTCAGTGTTTTTCAACCTTTTTTGAGCTGTGGCACATTTTTTACATTTACAAAATCCTGGGGCACACCACCAACCAAAATGACACAAAATGACCCTCCAACACAGTAATAAATATAGTTAATATGTTTTTAAAATGTATTTATACACTCAGTGTGAAACCTGGGCCTGTTTCGATGAACACAACATATCTATGACTTCCTCTCACATACTTATACATGGCTATCATGTCTTCTCCCAGCCTTCTCTTCTTCAGGCTAAACATGCCCAGCTCTTCAAGCCGCTCCTCATAGGGCTTGTTCTCCAGACCCCTGTGAAATTTCACCCTGAGTGAAACTTGCTTCCAGTTAACTATCGATATCATGAAGCTGTTATAAACAGTTCCTTGGGGGAGGCAACTCTCAAAAATCCAGTAAAATAGTTTTTTCAAAAATTCCAAGCGGAGAGGCTCAATTTGTTTCTTGGAAACCTGTGAATGCTTCAGCCTTCCGATGCTCCCAGGTTTGCTCACTGCCCTATTCACCAACATGGAGCTTCTGCCTTTGTTCTCACGAGAAATCCAAGCCAACACGAAAACGGCAACTCAATCACTTCCGCCCGGTGCTCTGCTTTTGTGGAGGGAGGAGGGAGGCAGCAAATGAGGCCACACAGATCTATGAAACGTATCGGGAGGCGGAAGCAGCCCTGAGCGGGAGCTGGAGCCATGCTGAGTCGAGGCTCCTGAAGGCTTCCTCAAGGCGGGCCTGGTCCTGGCATTTGGCTGAGCCCTTACTTTGCCTCGGGGAGGATCTTTGGGGAGGGAAATAGGGAGAAAGAGCTGCTAGGAGGGGGAAGAGTGTCAATTTCCCACGGCACACCTGATGATCGCTCACGGCACACTAGTCTGCCACGGCACACTGGTTGGGAAACACTGTTTTAGCTCATTAACCCCTTCAATAATAATAATAATAACAACAACTTTATTTTTGTACCCCGCCTCCATCTCCCCAAAAGGACTCGGAGCTGCTTACATGGGGCCAAGCCCAATCAAAACAGTTAAAATATAACACATTAAGAAACATAACGATATAAAACAACAGCTTTATAACAATATTAAACAAACAGCAAAATCAACAACCAATAACTAAAAGAGAGCCATCAAAACACTCAAGTGCACTTAACTATATTCCCCTAGCAAATAGAGTATTTTGGTCCATATTTTGGATGCAAGACTGTGCACCTTAGATACCAACCCTCTTGAAGTTCAGACCCAAATCCCGGGGGATTCACTGCCCCACTCCATTGGAAGCCATTACTCTTTGGATCACTCTGTAGAATTAGGGCTAGGTTGCAAATAACCTCAAATATTGATTGGGCTTCTCTGTAAGTATCATGTAAGTATCAATTAAACAGAGTTCTGGGAATAATAGCAACTAGTTGGATATTTTAGGACACAGGAGAAGAGCACAGAATTAACTGTCATCCACAAACTGTCTCTAACAAAGAGATATTCCGCCCCTAACTTCGGTGGTATCTTTTAGCTGTTATTTATGTTTTTACAGCTATTAAAAACTTCTTGATATTGAACTTTAATGCCATCTCCATTTATATATGCAACCATCTCATACAACACTTTTATTTGGGGTTTCGATTTTTAATCTGTATTGCTTTTAACTATGGTGCTAGCTGCCCTGAGTCCCATAATCAGGAGAAAGGAATGAATAAAATAAATGAATAAAATAATAATAATAAGTAAAAGTATTGGCACATTTAGTAAAATGGAATTCAGTGAAGAGATCATTAAAAGAGGGCCTCGTGTTTTACTGGATGAGGTCCCGATCCAGAGATTCCTAAGGTGCTATCTAGATTGTGGCGTAAATGCAGTTTGATAGCACTTTGTTATGGCTCAATGCGATCTAATCATGGGAGTTGTAGTTTTACAAAGTCTTGAGCCTTCTCTTCCCAAGAGTGCTGGGGCCTCTCCAAATTACAACTCCTGGGATACCATACCTGTCAGCCATGCCCGTTAAAGTGCTGTCAAACTGTATTAATTCTGCAGTGTAGATGCACCCTGAGTAACACAGAAGACAGATTACAAAGGAGCTGGGACGCAGGAGAGATGCTGAGTAGGAAACTATATCCACCAGGGAGCCAAAAAGGGAGGCGGGGTTCCAACGGAAACACACATTCTGGCCAATTTTCCAGAGATCCTTGGCCTCTTTCCAGCTCCACGGAACATTTGATTTCATTTACAAGGCGGTTTCATTGGGGCACCCAGCTGGACCTGGAAAGAAGATGGTCCCAGAGAGAGAGGCAAACAGCAGAGAAAGCCTGGGTTTGTGTATTTGGAAGCAACTGCTTGGAAACAGTATGGGATTTTGCGGGGATCTGGGAGCCCAAAGTGGCTTTCTCCAGGATCTGGCCGGTTTCAGCTGTACACAGGGAAGTACAAAACAAGACAACCTCTTTCATGAAATCTAAACAGCAAATGACAGGCTTAAGAAATCTATAAAAGTTACGATTTGTCTTTGGGTGGCATTGGGTTGGTTCTGCTGGACCTCTCAGCGGCCTTCGATACCGTTGACCATGGTATCCTTCTGGGACGCCTTGCAGAGATGGGGCTTGGAGGTACTGTCTTGCAGTGGCTCCGGTCCTTTCTGGAGGGCCGATCTCAGAAGGTGTTATTGGGAGACACCTGTTCAACCCCACAACCATTGTCTTGTGGGGTTCCTCAGGGTTCAATACTATCTCCCATGTTGTTTAACATCTACATGAAGCTGCTGGGGGAGGTCATCCGGAGTTTCGGAGTGCGGTGTCATCTGTACGCAGATGATGTCCAACTCTGTCACTCCTTCCCACCTGCTACTAAGGAGGCTGTTGAGGTCCTGAACCGGTGCTTGGCCGCTGTGTCGGACTGGATGAGGGCGAACAAATTGAAATTGAATCCAGACAAGACAGAGGTCCTCCTGGTCAGTCGAAAGGTTGAACAGGGCATAGGGGTACAGCCTGTGTTAGACGGGGTTACACTCCCCCTGAAGACGCAGGTTCGCAGTTTGGGTGTGATCCTGGACTCATAGCTGAGCCTGGAACCCCAGGTTTCGGCGGTGACCAGGGGAGCATTTGCACAGTTAAAACTTGTGCGCCAGCTGCGCCCGTACCTTGGGAAGTCTGACTTGGCCACGGTGGTCCACGCTCTGGTTACATCCCGTATAGATTACTGCAACGCTCTCTATGGGGGGTTGCCTTTGAAGACTGTTCGGAAGCTGCAACTAGTCCAACGGACAGCAGCCAGGTTGATAACAGGAGCGGCATTCAGAGAGCGTACAACTCCCCTGTTGTGCCAGCTCTACTGGCTGCCAGTTTGCTACTGGGCACAATTCAAAGTGCTGGTTTTAGCCTTTAAAGCCCTAAACAGTTCAGGTCCAACTTACCTGTCCGAACGCATCTCTCCCTATGAACCATCGAGATGTTTAAGATCATCTGGAGAGGCCCTGCTCTCGGTCCCGCCTTCTTTGCAGGCGCGACTGACGGGGACGAGAGACAGGGCCTTTTCAGTGGTGGCTCCTCGGCTTTGGAACACTCTCCCTAGAGACATCAGATTGGCCCCCTCCCTCTTGACATTTCGCAAGAAAGTCAAGACCTGGCTATTTCAGCAGGCATTTGATGATGAAATATAAAGCTTAATTAGATATATGGAATGACGACGATGCGATGGAAACTGATTTCAACATGACGCTGAGACTGCAATTGTATGTTTTTAATTGTTAATTTGCTATTATATGGTTTTAGGGGGGGGTTGCCTTGTTGCTGTGTTGTATTGAGGGCAGAGACTGTCTGTGTAAACCGTCCCGAGTCGCCTTCGGGCTGAGAGGGGCGGTATAGAAACGTGACAAATAAATAAATAAATAAATAAATTAAAATATAGCTCACCAAAAATCATGTAATGCAGTGTCAAGAGAAGACTACACTTTTATTGTTGTTATTTCCCTTTGCCTTTGGCCCAAGATGATAACGGTCAACAAGGTTCAAAGTAGCTATGGGACTCAAAGTAGCCTTTAAGAAGAAAATGGCCCAATGCAGAGCATCCATACAGATATAAAAAAGTGTATAATGCAAACCCATGGACTTGATATCCAATGTTGCTTACCCACACTCCAAAAATATTCCTTCTCATTTTTTTTTTCCGTGTCAGGAGCGACTTGAGAAACTGCAAGTCACTTCTGGTGTGAGAGAATTGGCCGTTTGCAAGGACGTTGCCCAGGGGACGCCCGGATGTTTTGATGTTTTACCATCCTTGTGGGAGGCATCTCTCATGTCCCTGAATGGGGAGCTGGAGCTGACAGAGGGAGCTCATCTGCGCTCTCCCTGGATTTAAACCTGCGACCTGTCGGTCTTCAGTTCCGCCGGCACAAGGGTTTAACCCATTGCGCCACCGGGGGCTCCCACATATTTATTGGTATATAGGAAATGCTTGAAGCCCAAATATACCATAGTTAAAACATAGAATTTACTACGTATTATCCACGATTTCAGGTATTCACAGGGAGTCTTGAAATGATGGAAATGATAATATAGGACATAAAAATGAACACTTTTATTAATGTTTCATGCTTATATGCATACTTTCCTCCCATTGTCCTGATTTCAAAAGGAGTCTCAAATAATCCTCTGCCATTCCACTTTTTCAGCTGCTTTAATATGTCACGGTTTCTCTCTCCCACTTCCACTTTCCCCTTTTGTCCTCAACTTCCTTCCATTGCTGAAAACTGAGTTCTAAGTGTAAAAGGAGTTTGTACTGAATTAATCCAGCAGCAGAATGAAGGATGGCAGAATCTTTCCTTTCCCAGCAGCCTTAGGGTGCATCTACACTTTAGAATTAATGCAGATTGGCACCACTTTATCTGCCATGGCTCAATGTAATGGGATCCTGGGAACTGTAGTTCTGTGAGGCCCCACTACTCTTTGGCAGAGTAGGCTCACAGTTTTGCAGTACTATGACTGCCATGATTTCATAGCATTGAAGTGTTGTTTCATAGCATTGAAGTCCAGTTAAAGTGTTGTTAAACTGCATTAATTCTAAAGTGTAGATCCACCCGTAGCCAAAAGTAAAATGCCACAGCCTCTTTTAGGCTGTATCTGCAGTGCAGACCCACATAATGCAGTTCAAATAGCATTATATGGATCTACAATGACCAAATAACACAATTTGAAATGCATCATATGGCAGTGTAGATTCAGCCTTAGCTTTAAATTGTCTGTTATTGCTTATGTGTAAGTTATATTGATTGTATTGTTTTATTATTTGCTGTTGTGTTGTTTATTATGTGTCATTGGCCTTGGCCTCATGTAAGCCGCCCCGAGTCCCCTTGGAGAGATGGTGGCAGGGTATAAATAAATAATAATAATAATTAGCTTGTGTGGAAGATGTTCTCACATGCCTTACTAAACTAAATGTCAACAAATCACCAGGGCCAGATGGCATTCACCCCAGAGTTGTGAAATTGCTGAAATTCTAGCCAAAATATATAACCTTTCTTTAAGATCAGGCACTGTACCCAAGGACTGGAGGGAGGCAAATGTAACTCCGATCTTCAAGAAAGGATCCAGGGGTGATCCAGGAAATTATAGGCCAGTTAGTCTAACCTCAGTTCCAGGCAAAGTGATGGAAACCATTATTAAAGAAAAAATTACTAAGCACATAGAAGAACAGGCATTGCTGAAGGAAAATCAACATGGTTTCTGCAAAGGCAAATCATGTCTTACTAACTTGTTAGAATTCTTTGAGGGTGTAAATAAACACATAGATAAAGGGCACCCAGTCGATATTGTTTACCTTGACTTTCAAAAGGCTTTTGACAAAGTCCCTCACCAAAGGCTCCTAAATAAGCTCTTCAGCCATGGAATCAGAGGACAGGTCTTGTCCTGGATTGGAGCCTGGCTAAACTGTAGGAAACAAAGGGTGGTAATAAACGGACATTTCTCTGGGTGGAAAGAGGTGAGAAGTGGCGTACCCCAAGGTTCAGTTTTGGGTCCGTTACTTTTTAATTTATTCATTAATGATCTGGATGTAGGAGTGAAATCTGAGGTAGCAAAGTTTGCAGACGACACTAAATTGTTAAGGTAGTTAAAAATGAAAATGATTGTAAAGAGCTCCAGAAAGATCTCTCGAAATTGAGTGAATGGGCAACAAAGTGGCAAATGCATTTTAACCTAAACAAGTGTAAAGTCATGCACATCGGGGCAAAGAACCCCAACTACACCTACAAATTGATGGGGTCCAGGGCCGGCCTGACCTTTTCCGGGGGAGTACGCGAAGTAAATTTTGGCGCCCCCCCCCCGGCCGCCGCATCATGCCGCCGCCGCTTCCGCCGCCGCCACTTCCGCCGCCGCTTCGCCGCCGCCACTTCCCGCCGCCGCCACTTCGCCACCGGCCGCTTCTGTCGCCGCTACTTCCGCCGACGCTTCCGCACAGCCCGGCCGCACCACACCTCCCGAAGCACGCGGACATTTCGCGCATGCCCAGAAATGGGCATGCGCAGAAATGTCTGTGCTTCGAGGCGTGCTGCAGCCTCCCGAAGCACTACGTTTCTGCGCATCTTGAATGTCGCGCATGGGCACTGCGGCCCGAGCGCACCTGCGCGCAGGTTCCAAAGCCGCAGGTGCGCTCGGGACTCGGTGCCCATGCGCAGACATTCGCGCATGCCCAGAAGCAATTACAGGCGCTGTAGCGCCTGTAGTTGCTTCTGGGCATGCGCAGAAAATGTCTGTGCTTCGGGAGGCGTGCTGCAGCCGGCCCGTGGGGCCGGCTGTGCGACGGCACCGGCGGCGGCAGGGCGGGGCGGAAGCCAGGTGGTGCCGCAGCCCCTCCCAGCTGGTGACGCCCCGCCCAGCCGGTGGCGCTCTACGCGGCCGCTTACATGGCGGAATCGCTGGGGCCGCCTCTGATGGGGTCAAAGCTTTCCGAGACAAACCAGGAAAGGGATCTTGGGGTTTTGGTGGACAGCTCAATGAAGATGTCAACCCAGTGCGCTGCAGCAGTGAAAAAAGCAAATTCTATGCTTGGCATGATCAGGAAGGGAATCGAAAATAGGTCGGCAAATGTTGTATTACCTCTCTACAAATCTATGGTGAGGCCACATCTGGAGTACTGTGTACAATTCTGGTCACTGCACCTCAAGAAGGATATAACGGAACTGGAAAAGGTACAGAAAAGGGCAACAAGAATGATCCAAGGGATGGAGCAGCTCCCTTACGAAATCAGGTTGCAACGCCTTGGTCTTTTCAGCCTTGAAAGACGGCGTTTAAGAGGTGACTTGATCGAAGTGTATAAAATCATGCATGGGATAGAAAAGGTGAATAAAGAAAACATATTTTCTCTGTCACACAACACGAGGACTAGGGGGCACTCCCTAAAGCTCCAAGGTAGGAAAGTTAGGACTAATAAAGGGAAATATTTCTTCACCCAGAGGGTCATCGGGTTATGGAACTCACTTCCAGAGGAGGTTGTGACAGCTGTCAGCCTGGACAGCTTCAAGGCAGGATTAGACAGATTCATGGATACCAAGGGAATCAGTAGCTACTGAAATGGACATCCAAGTGCCACCTCTGTGTTGATGGAGGCAGGCAGGATTTCCCCGGGTACTGGTTGTGGGGGGTCGGGAGCAGGTGAGGGTTTTGCCCTCCTTTCTGCTAGAGATCCCTGTGTACAACTAGTGGGCCACTGTGTGACACAGAATGCTGGACTAGATGGGCTGAGGCCCGATTCAGCATGGCTCTTCTTATGTTCTTATGTTCTTATGTTCCTTATTAATACCTTTTGCTATCTTTGCCACATTCTGGTGTTGTTTGATTCCCAGTTTTCATTTGTGGGTGGATATTCTACATATGGGATGAGTTATATCTTTGCGCCATTTTAAGACGGTACCTCCAGCGAAATTCTTGCATATTATTATTCATTCTGTTCTTCCCTATTTGCACTTTGGCGAGAAAGGAGGCCTTGTGATGAAATCTTTGATTACAGTATGGGAAGTTTCACAAACACAGCTTCCCATGAGGCTTGCTATTCCCATGGGTTCTTCATTTTCTAGCCGCGCTTATGTCTGAATCCAAACAAAAGAGGAATGTGTGAAATAGACTAACGGATGCTTCGCTGTCATTTTTTCCAGCAGCCATATGCTATCCCCACAGTCTCCTGCCAGACATACATTCTCCCTCTTCTTCCTTTTCTGTTAAGCATCTCTCTGCCAGGCTGCTGTCAAATCTCTTGCAAAATCTATAGGATTGCATTGGAGGACCCAGGTTGGGTTTACACTGCCATGTTTCCCTTCTTGGCTTTCCTTCATGAACGAAGATTCTTAGGAAGGACTCATCCCACGCTTTTTACAAGCGCATTGATGACCAAAAAGGCCAATCTGAGATAGGCAAGTCCAGTTGCAGAAAGCACAGCAGAAAGTCTCCTTGGGTGATGTAGTTTCTAAGTTGCGGTTCTTTCTGCATTGTCGTTTCTCTTCGAGACTCGTTCGGCGTGTCTTCTCGAAAGAGGCTGCAGCATTGTGGATAGTGCGTCTCCATGCCTCCCGATGTGAGGCCAGGGTGGACAATTGTTGGTGATCAATCTGGCTGACCCTGAGATGTTGTTTCAGGGAGTCCTTATATCTCTTTCTTGCACTGACCTATGGCGAGTTCACCGTAGAGTAGTATCTTTGGGAGGCGGCGGTCCTCCATCCTAGAGATGTGCCCTGCCCAGCGCAGCTGTGTTCTCAATAGCATGGCCTCAATGCTGGTGATCCCTGCTTGCTCAAGGACAGCAACATTCGTCACATAGTCCAGTGTTTATTTAGGATTGTGCGAAGACAGCGCTGATGAAAGCATTCGAGGAGTCATAGGTGTTGGCGATAGGTGACCCATGTTTCAGACCCATAAAGGAGAATAGACAGTATGCTAGCTCTGTACACACTGATTTTTGTGCTTTGCCTCAGGTGTTTGTTACTCCAGACTATTTTGTGAAGCCTTCCGAATGCACTCTTTGCCTTTGCTAATCTGTGATCTATCTCTTTATCAATCTTGGCATCTAAAGAGATTATGCTTCCCAGGTAGGTGAACTGCTGATCAGACTTAAGCACAGACTTGCCTATTTTATTTATTTATTTATTTATTTATTTGTTTGTTTGTTTGTTTATTTATTCGGTCTTGTATACCGCTCCTTCCGGCAGGCTCAGGGCAGTTCACATACAGTCAAAGCAAACACACAGTGTACAGCAATAACAATAAAACAAAGAGCAGTGGATAAAATTACATAAAATGCCATAAGCAATAAACAATAGACAGGTTACAATATCCGGAAATTCAGTTGAAGGCAAGCCTAAATAAGGTAGTTTTGCATGCCCTCCGGAATGGAATGAGCTGAGTGATGGCGTGGACATCATCCGGCAATGTATTCCATAATGTCGGGGCAGCAACTGAAAAGGCTCGTTGCCTGGTGGTAGACAGATGGCAGGAGTGGATTGATGGTACAGTTAATAAATTTTGCTCTTCCGAGCTCAGTGATCTCGGGGGAATGTACGGAGTAAGGCGGTCTCTCAGGTACGCTGGCCCTAGACCATGCCAGGCCTTAAAGGTCAAAACCAACACCTTGAAGACAATTCGGTACTCGATTGGTAGCCAGTGCAATTGCTGTAAGATGGGAGTGACGTGCTCTCTTGCCAATGCTCCCACCAGCAAGCGAGCCGCAGCATTTTGCACCAGTTTGAATTTCCGGATTGTCGACAAGGGAAGGCCTATGTAGAGGGCGTTACAGTAGTCTAGTCTCGAGATGACCGTCACTTGGATTACCGTGGCCAGGTCGTCCCTGGACAGGTAGGAGGCCAGTCGCCTAGCCTGTCGTAGATGGAAGAATGATGTTTTGCTGACCATGGAGACCTGGGCCTCCCTGGCCAGCAATGGGTCCAATTGAACCCCCAGGCTTTTTACCAAATATGATGGGCTTAGCTGCTCGCCATCCAGGTTAGGCAACCGGCACTCATCCAGCCCAGGCCGACCAGGCCACAGGATCTCCGTCTTCGATGGATTCACCTTCAGCCAGCTGGAACGCAGCCATCCAGTCACGGCTTCTAGGCATTGCTGGAAACAATCGGGTATGGTGTCCGGCCTGCCGTCCATTCTCAGCATAAGCTGGGTCTCATCAGCGTACTGATAACACTCCAGACCAAAGTCGCGCACCAGCTGGGTCAGCGGACGCATATAGATGTTGAACAATAAAAGGGAGAGGATGGCTCCCTGGGGGACCCCACAATTTAATGGGAGTCTCCCAGAGACCTCCTCCCACCTCTCCACACGTTGTCCCCGGACTTGGAGGAAGGAGGCCACCCATTTAAGGGCAGTCCCCCTAACTCCCGTCACGGCTAAATGGTGGGCCAATAAGGCATGATCTACTGTGTCAAACGCTGCCGTGAGATCTAACAACACGAGCAGGGCTGACCTGCCATGGTCCAGCTGGCAGCAAAGTTGGTCTGTAATGGCGACAAGCACAGTTTCCGTCCCATGCCCAATACGGAATCCGGACTGGAAGGGATCAAGTCCAGCTGTGTCATCTAAGAACCGTTGCAGCTGATCCGCTGCTGCCCTCTCAAATACCTTACCTAAAAACGGCAAGTTGAAAACAGTACGGTAATTGGAGGGAGCCGAGGGGTCTAAGTTCGGCTTCTTCAGCAGCGGTCTTACCATTGCCTCTTTCAAACCCCCTGGGAACACTCCTTGCTCAAGGGAGCTGTTGATAATCTTTCCCAGGGGGTCTCGTAACCCCTCCCGACAAGATCTAATGAGCCAGGAGGGGCACGGATCAAGGGAGCATGTAGTTGGTCTAGCTGCAACAAGTAACTTATCGACAGCTGCTGCGTCCAGCAATTGAAAACGGGTGAAGGTGGGCCTACCGAGTGGCGGCGGAGTCTCGAGCTCACTTACTGTATCAATTGTGGCTGGGATGTCCTGGCGGAGATTCAAGATTTTGTCGACAAATTAGTTCTGAAAAGTCTCAGCTGAAGGAGCCAAATCCCTATCATTTAGGACAGACGGAATTGATGTCAGAGATCGAATTATCTTGAAAAGTTGAGCTGGGCGTGAACTAGCCGACTCTATCAAGGAAGAATAATAAACCTTTTTGGCTTCCTTGATAGCTTGCTCATAAACATCTTTAAATTGTTTATAAGCTAATCGGAGACCTCACCACACGTCCTCTGGCTGTCTTTTCCCCGTTTCATCACTCGCAACTCCTCAGTAAACCAAGGTGAGCGGGCTCTGCGGGGGGGTGAGAGAGCGTCTGGGGGCGATCTCGTCTAAGGCAGCGGAAAGACAGGTGTTCCAGACTTCCACTTGCCTGTCGACCGAGTCGCTGGTGAGCTCCATATCCCTCAGAGCATTCAGGAACCTTGTGGGTTCCATAAATCTCTTCGGGTGAACCATAATCGGTTCGGCACCCTTACAGGGCGGGGTGGCCAACTCTAGCCGGACTTCCAGGACACAATGGTCCGACCATGGAGCCTCTGTAATAGAGGTTGGGACCACTTGGATTCCGACCACGAAGATCAAGTCCAGGGTGTGCCCGGCCTGATGTGTGGGACCATTCTTACATAGTGAGAGTCCTAGTGTCTCCATGGAGGACACTAGGTCCACGGCTGCTATTGAAGGGAAGGTGGTATCGGCATGGACATTGAAGTCCCCCAAAACAATAAGTTTAGGGAACCTCAATGCCCACTCCAAGACCATCTCCAGCAGCTTAGGTAGACTCTCCACCAAAGCGTTGGGTGCTCGGTACACCAGTAGAAAGGCTACATTCTCACTAGAATCCCACACGAGGCCTGCACACTCCAATCCAGGGATGTTCGAGGTCGGAACCGTCCTGAAATTAAAGTTGTCTCGGCCGAGAATGGCCACTCCCCCCCCCCCCATCTCTCTGTCCTCGTCTGTTAACTAGCAATGTAGCCCGACGTGGCTGTAGCTGACGTGGGGGTGATGGTGTTCTTCCTGTGGTGCGGGCTGGTAGAGGACTTCAGTGTAATGCAGTTTGAAATTACATATATACGGCCAATCCAGCCTCTGAGATTCCTAGATAAGTGTTTTCTCTAGAAATGTCTAGGTCCCCCAATATGACTGGTGTAAATTGCCCATAGATCCACATGGGAGGACCTAGAAATCCCTAGAGAGAGCATTTAAAATCTTTGTAATTAATCAATGTTTGCAAAAGTCAAAACTTCAAATGTGAAAGGATGACTGTACATGAAGGGCAAGGTTAATTGAACTGAGGGCCCTTCTACACTGCCATATAATCCAGATTCTCATATCAGATAATCCACATTATCTACTTTGAACTGAATTATATATAAAACTACACTGCCACATAATCCAGTTCAAAGCAGATAACTCTGGATTTTATATGGCAGTGTAGAAGGAGCCTAAAGATACACAGCCAGTCACCATATTCATCCATGAACACCACCACCATAAAGGCAATTCTTCTTCCACAACTTTGGGTGCATCCACACTGTACAATTAATGCAGGTTGACACCACTTGAGATGCCATGGTTCCATGCTAAGGAATCATGGGGATTTTCTCAGGCAAGAAATACTCAGCACTGGTTTAGTCAGTTCCTTGCTCTGCAATATTGCTCATGATACCTGGGATTCAAACAGTGGTCTCCCATCCAAGGACTAACCAGGGGTGACCCTTCTTATCTTCCAAAATCAGCCTTTAGAGCAGTGTTTCTCAACCTGGGGGTCGGGACCCCCAGGGGGGTCACGAGAGGGTTTCAGAGGGGTCGCCAAAGGCCATCAGAAAACATGTATTTCTGATGGTCTTAGGAAGCCCTTTGGCAGAGAAGGTTGAAGATCTCTCCGCTTGTCCTTCTCTTTCTTTTTGGAAACAGACTGCGAATTCTCCCACCTAAAACTCTCCTTTGCTGTGATTGGCAGGCCTCCCAGCCAATGGGAGGGCTGTTTCTGATACTCCAAGCAAGGAGGGGAGAGCAGGTGTGCTTGACGCATGGCAGCATGATGAGTGAGGGAGAGCGTGAGAGGTGGGATGGAGGCTCACGCCAGCGAGTCCCTTCAAGGCATGAGCGTTCTGTATAGGAGGTTTGACCCAATTCTATCATTGGTGGGGTGCAAGGGGCTCTTTGATTGTAGGTGAACTATACATTCCAGCAACTACAACTCTCAATTTTTCCCCAAACTCCACCAGTGTTCTCATTTGGGTATATTGAGGATTCGTGTCAAGTGTAGTCCAGATCCATCCTTGTTGAGTCTATAGTGCTCTCTGGATATGGGTGAACTACAATTCCCAAACTCAAGGTCAATGCCCACCAAACCCTTCCATTATTTCCTGTTGGTCATGGGAATTTTGAGTGCTAAGTTTGTTTCAATTCCATTGTTGGTGAGTTCAGAATGCTCTTTGATTGTAGGTGAACTATAAATCCCAGCAATTACAACTTCCAAATGACAAAATCAACCCCCCCCCCCCCCACACACACAAATACAGTTATGAAGTAGTAATGAAAATAATGTTATGGTTAGGGGTCACCACAACATGAAGAACTGTATTAAGGGGTCGCAGCATTAGGAAGGTTGAGAAACACTGCTTTAGAGCATTGAGACAAACTGTGACCCCTATATTTTTTTGCATAAAGAACAAAACGGAAAGATGTGAGTATACAGGAGAAAAGGACTGGAAGATGTTTCATTTGGAATGGTTGGTCATCCTGATATCCTTGTGGGACAGACCGTGCCATGGGTTTGGGCTGCCCTCTTGCGGCCACTCTTTGCTTTTGTTGATATTTATTTGACTTCATAGAATCATAGAATGAGGTAGAAGAGACCTTTAAAGGCCTTCCAATCCAAACCCCTTCTGCAGGACAGCACAATCCAAGCCCTCCCAACAGATGGCCATCCAGCTTCTGCTTAAAAACCTCCAGATAAGGAGACTCCACCATATTTCCAGGTAGAGGCTTATTCCGCTATCAAACAGCATTTAATTCTTTCCCTGCAATTTTAATCCATGGCTTCATTGTGTCCTAGATTCCAATGCCCCCGCACCTCTAAAAGTGGCATCCTTTCTAATGTTTAAACATGCTTTTCATGTTACCTCGCAGCCTTCTCTTCTCCAGGACAAACGTACCCAGTTCCTGAAGCTATTTCTCATAGAGATTCATAGTTTCCAAATCTTCAGCCATTTGGGCATCTTCTCTGGATACCTTCAAGCTGGTCCTTTTGAAATACTGGTGTCCAAAACGGGACATAGGATTATTCCATCTGGGGTCTGACCAAAGCAGACTATGACTTATCTTGATGCAGCCTAGAATTGTGTTGGCTTTTTTTTAGCTGCCGCTTCACACTGTTTACTTGTAGCCATTAATAATAATAGCAATAATACATATATTAATAATTATAGTATTATATATTATATAATATATATTATAAAGCTTTTCATAGTAATAAATAATACATATATCATATTACCAGGCATGTAGCCGGGGGCTAAGGGGGCTTCAGCCCCCCCCCCAAATTCTCAGGGTGGTCCATAAAAGGCCTTACTGGTACATTATTTAAACTGTTATGTTTATTCATATCATGATCTGATCACCATGCTCATTATATCCCACATTCATGGCGTTATTGGGATAACAATACAAAAGGTTTGCTAGGTAGACCCTCTTCCACCCAGTCTCAGCCCCCGAACCAAACTCAGCCCCCCCGAATCAAAATCCTGGCTACGGCCCTGCATATTACTATTATATTCTTTACATTATATTCTGATATAGTTATATTATAATCTTTATATTAAATACTAATTTATATTATATTGTGATATTATTATATTATGTTACAATATTACATTATATTATACTATTTTATATATTATATTATAAGTATTATATTGGATTGCTGTGAGTTTTCCGGGTTGTATGGCCATGTTCCAGAAGCATTATTTCCTGACGTTTTACCCACCCACATTTATCAGGCATCTTCATAGGTTGTGAGATTGGTTGGAAACTAGGCAAGTGAGGTGTTGAAAGTATTATGTTACAAAATTATATTGGTACTGTTAAGTGTTTCGCTGATGTTAATTTGCTTGTAATAAGGTACAGTTGAGTTGCTTACCAATTAGGTTCCAAGAGAAGGTGGAGTCTAATTGTTATGTTCTTAAATACTTCATTCTATTTTGTATTCTTCCCCTGTGTGGATGTTTTATGTTATGCTTACAATAAAGTAAGTTACCTTTATACCAAGGATTTTCTCAATGACCACATTACTTCTGGGCTGAGCTGAAGCTGCTGCATTTTTACTCTGCTAAATGAGGTTTGTGTTTGTACTTGGAAAACTACCAAACCCTGACATGAGGTTTATATATCTGTGGAATAATGTCCAGGATGGGAGAAAGAACTCTTTTGTCTTCTTGAGGGAAGTGTGAACGTTGCAATTGGCCACCTTGATTAGCACTTAATGGTTTTGCATCTTCAAAGCCTAGCTTCTTGCTGCATGGGGGGTTCCTTTGTTGGGAGATGTTAGCTGTCCCTGACTAATTCTTGCCTGGAATTCCCCTGGTTTTTTTTAGTGTTGTTCTTTATTTACAGCCCTGATTTTAAAGTTTTTTAATACTGGTAAACAGATTTTATACATGATCATGGTTTCCGCCTTTTTGTTGAAATTGTCCACGCTAGTGGATTTCAACCAGGGCCAGCTAACACCTCCCAACAAAGGATTCCCTCATAGAGGAAGCAGCCTGGCTTTGAAGTTACAAGGCAATTCAATGCTAATCAAGGTGGCCAATTGCAACATTTACACTTGCCTCAAGCATACAAGAGTTCTTTCTCCCACCCTGGACATTCCACATATATACAGACCTTACTTGCCTAGTTTCCAACAGACCTCACAACCTCTGAGGATGCCTGCCATAGATGCAGGCAAAAAGTCAGGAGAGAATGCTTCTGGAACATGGCCATACAGACCGGAAAACTCACAGCAACCCAGTGATTCTGGCCATGAAAGCCTTCGACAACATATTATTATATTCTTTATATTGTATTATGATCTTATATTATTGTTATATTATATTATTATATTATTATACAATATATTATTATAATATTCTGAATATCATATTTAAACTACTTTGTATTATATTATGATATTATGGTATTGTTATATTATATTATTACATTACAATATTATATTATTGCTATATTATTATATTCTTTACATTATAGACTAATTGGTATTACATTATATTATCGTTATATTATATTAATACAATATTATATTTTTGTTATATTATATTCTTTACATTATATTATAGATTAATTTGGATTATATTATATTATTGCTATATTATGTTCTTTACACTATAGTACATATTAATTTGTATTATATTATTGTTATATTATTATTCTTTACATTATATTATATGCTAATTTATATTATAGTATGATATTATTGTTATATTATATCACAATATTATTATATTATTTTTATATTATTATATTCTTTACATATGCCGCCACTCCCGAGCCTCCCAGGAGTGGCGGCATAGAAGTCCAACAATAAAATAAATAAATAAATACATTATATTAATGTAAAGAATTGTCTATTTTGCTATTGTATGCATGTTACTTTGATGTTATTATTTGTTTGTTTGCATTTTATTTGGCTTGATTGTAATTCCTGCGCTTGGCCTCACGTTAGCCGCCCTGTGTCCCCTTGGCAGGGTATAAATAAAGATTATTATTAGTAGTAGTAGTATTTGAAACACAACAAGATGAGTCCACAGCAGACAGGATCACTCTGCTGCCTGTTGTATTGGATCCCACGTCGGACACTTCCCAAGTGTCTAGGACTGTGTGATGTATCAGTGAATAATGCGTGCAGATCCCAGTAAGGTGGCATTATGCAGTTGAGAGGTGGTGATTTTGTCAGCGCCGATTGTGTTTAAGTGCAGGCCAAGGTCTTGAGGCACTGCACCCAGTGTGCCGATCACCACTGGGGCAACCTTGACTGGCTTGCGCCAGAGTCTTTGCAGTTCGATCTTTAAATCCTCATATCGTGTCAGCTTTTCTAGTTGTTTCTTTTCAATCCTGCTGTTGTCTGGGATTGCGACATCGACAATCCATACTTGGTTTTTTAACACGATCGTGTGGTCGGGAGTATTGTGCTCCAAAACTCTGTCTGTCTGAATTTGGAAGTCCCAGAGGAGTTTGATTTGTTCATTCTCTGTAACTTTTTCCAGCTTGTGATCCCACCAGTTCTTTGTCGAAGGCAGATGGTGTTTGTGGCACAAGTTCCAATGAGTCACCTGAGCAAGGGTGTTGTGCTTCTGTTTGTAGTCTGTCTCCGCGATCTTCTTGCAGCAGCTGAGGATGGGATCTATGGTTTCACCTGCTTCCTTGCAGAGTCTACACTTGGGATCTGCCTTTGATTTTTCAATTCTGGCTTGGATGGCATTGGTTCCAATGGCTTGTTCTTGGACTGCCAGAATCAGGCCCTTCTTTGTCTCCTTTTTCAAAATTATTATTATTATATACGAATTTGTATTATATTATGATATTTTATTATCTTATTAATTTACAACATTTATATTATTATTATAATATACTAATTTGTATTATATTATATCATTTTATTATCTTATTTATTTATTTATGACATTTATATTATTATTAATATTATGATAATATTAATATTATATTTTATCATTTTATTATCTTATTTATTTATGACATTTATATTATTACTAATATTAATATTATAATATTGATATTATGTTATGATATTTTATCATTTTATATTTACTTATTTATGACATTTTTATTATTAATAATAATATTATAATAATATTAATATAATATATTATTGTTACATTTTATCAATTTATTATCTTATGTATTTTTACGAGATTTACTGTATATTATTATTATTTACTAATTTGTATTATATTTTATCATTTTATTATCTTATTTATTTATGACATTTTTATTATATTGATATATTATTAATATTATTATGATATTTTATCATTTTATGATCTTTAATTATGACATCTATATTATTAATATTATTATATACTAATTTGTATATTATATTTTATCATTTTATTATCTTATTTATTTATTTACATTTATATTATTAATAATATTATTATTATTATTTACTAATTTGTATTATATAATATTTTATCATTTTATTATCTTATTTATGGCATTTATATTATTAATATTATAATAATATCAATATAATAATATTATTATTATATTATATTTTATCGTTTTATTCTTATTTATTTATGACATTATTATTAATATTATAATATTAATATATTAATATATTATGGTATTTGATCATTTTATTATTTATTTACATTAATATTATTATTGCTAATATTAATATTATAATAATATTCGTATAATTATATTATTGATATGATTATGTTATATTTTATCATTTTATTATCTTATTTATTTATTTACGACATTTATATTATTAATATAAATGTCATAAATAAATAAATTTACAGAGCTGAGCTGTTTGGGCTGGAAGTCAGCCTGAAGAAAACAGAAGTCCTCTACCAGCCCGCACCACAGGAAGAACACCACCATCCTCACGTCAGCATAGGCACATCTGTGCTTAAGTCCGTTCAGCAGTTCACCTACCTGGGAAGCATCATCTCTTCAGACGCCAAGATTGACAAAGAGATAGATCACAGATTATCAAAGGCATATAGTGCATTCGGAAGGCTTCACAAAAGAGTCTGGAGCAACAAGCACCTGAGACAAAGCACCAAAATCAGTGTGTACAGAGCTATCATACTGTCCATTCTCCTCTATGGGTCTGAAACATGGGTCACCTATCGCCAACACCTACGACTCCCTCGAGCGCTTTCATCAGCGCTGTCTTCGCACAATCCTAAATATACACTGGACCGACTATGTGACGAATGTTGCTGTCCTTGAGCAAGCAGGGATCACCAGCATTGAGGCCATGCTATTGAGAACACAGCTGCGCTGGGCAGGGCACGTCTCTAGGATGGAGGACCACCGCCTCCCAAAGATACTACTCTACGGTGAACTCGCCACGGGTCAGCGCAAGAGAGGCGCCCAAAAAGAGATATAAGGACTCCTGAAACAACATCTCAGACTTGGCCAGATTGATCACCAACAATGGTCCACCCTGGCCTCACATCGGGAGACATGGAGAAGCACTATCCACAATGCTGCGGCCTCTTTCGAGAAGACACGCCCGAATGGGTCTCAAAGGGAAAACGACAACGCAGAAAGAACCGCAACTTGGAAAAACATCACCCAAGGAGACTTTCTGCTGCGCTTTCTGCAACCGAACTTGCCTATCTCAGATTGGCCTTTTTAGTCATCAACGCGCTTGTAAAAAGCGTGGGATGAGTCCTTCCTGAATCTTCGTTCGCGAAGTAATGCCGAGAGAGAGATAATTAATATTATAATATTATGATGTTTTATCATTTTATCTTATTTATTTATTTATTTACGACATTTATGTTATTATAATTAATATTATTATTTACTAATATGTATTATATTGTGATGTTTTGTCATGATCTTGTCTTGTCCTGTCTTATGTCCCTGTGCCCTCCTCCCCTCCCCCTCCTGCGAGGGATGCAGCAGGCCTCGCTTAGCAACGGAGGCCAGGCGCCGGTCTCTAAGGGGCGTGTCCTGGGAGAGGACCGGCCAGCCAATCAGGCCGCGGGCTCCGCCGCGCAGGCGCCGTGGCGCACTTCCGGTCCCGGGAAGGGAACGTGTCCCTGGGTCGCGGGCCGGGGCCGGAAGCGGGACTCGCGCGGCTGGCTGATGGAGGCGCAGAACGGGAGCGGGGCGGCGGAGGGCCCTTCGGCGGCGGCGGCTGAGGCCCGCCCGGCGGCCACCCCGGAGGGCATGGCTCTGGCCTACGCCAGCCTGGTGCTGATGGCCCTCCTGCCCATCTTCTTCGGGGCCCTGCGTTCCGTCTCCTGCGCCAAGGGAAAGGTGGGCCGCGCCGCAGCAGCAACGACGCCCACCCCAGGGCCTCCCCCCTTGCCTTGATTAGTATTGGTGTTGTTATTATTATTGCTGCGCTCGTTATTCTTATGGCTGAGCTTGTGATTATTTCTAAAGCCCACATTATCTGCTTTGGACCGGGTTATATGGCAGTGTAGACCTGCCTGATCCGATTAGGAGAGTATAATGTGGATTATATGGCAGTGTGGACTCATCTAATCCAGTTGAGAGCAGGTAATGTGGATTGTAGAAAGAGTATACAGTGTTCCCTCGCTTACTGCGGACTCGCTGTTTCGCGGGTTTCAAAAAAATATTAAGGCGCTTTCCCTCCTCCATCCTGCCTCCCTCCAGCTTCTCTCCTTCCTTTTCCCTCCCTCTCTCCCCTTCTTTCTCTCCTCCTCTCCTCTTCCTTCCTATCTTTCTCCCCCTTCACCCTCTTCCTTCTCCTTCTCTCCTTCCTTTTCCCTCCCTCTCTCCCCTTCTTTCTCTCCTCCATTCTCCCTCTTCCTTCCTATCTTTCTCCCCGTCACCCTTTCCTTCTCCTTCTCTCCTTCCTTTTCCCTCCCTCTCCCTTCTTTC